>PVKN010017836.1:0-17143 GCA_004027915.1 Capromys pilorides
TGTGTGGAAAGCCCACATAGCGACGCTGACCCCAGAGGGGTGCGGCCTGCATGGTCCACCACCCGACAGAACACCTGCTCTGCCCGTCTCTCTGCTCCCCTCAGGGCCTCAGTGTTTGCCTCTGTAAAGACAGTGGTAACCTTGCTGGTCGTTGTCACATGGGCCAGTGAAGTCCGCTTGAGCAAGACACTAAGGGCAGCATGCACAGCACTGCACCGTGCACCCACATACGTCCTGGTGCCTCAGGTGGTCAGGAAGGCAAAGAACCCTGAGGGCAAGTGAGAACAGCCAACTGAGCGCGCAGCATGACCCTACATCCACCCCTGGGTGGTCACTGGGTTCTAAAAGGGCCAGTATCCAGTTTCAGAATCCTTCATGAGCTTGGGACAAAATTCTTACACCTTCAACATTGGGAGGAGGCTGGGAAACAGTCCCCAGCTCCCCACTGGGGCCGTTTTCCACCCCTCCTGTGCACATCCACACCCAGATGTGGGCAGCTCTGAGTGGCTCTGTTCTGGCAGATCTGCTACTTGAGAGCGGGGAGGGGACATGCAAGGGACATGGGAAGAGCTGGGATTTCACGACCCTCCTCGCCTAAGGCGGAATTGCATTAGACATTGCTTATTTAATATCAGATGGGTTCCAGGCCCCAGGACAGGGAGACCAGACCTCTCTATGGGGAGAGGGTGCTAAGCTGCTATCTCATGGGGTCATGGGTCAGCCTTCATCAGCGCCCCCCAAATTTAGACCAAGGGATCACCAGGAGTACCACTGAGTATCTCAAATTCAAAAGTTAAGCCATTGAGTAGTTAACTTATACCTATTTTACTGTTTTTCAAACACTGCATTCACAGAAACATTTAAATGCACCCCAAACTTTTTTTAGGAGGGGAAAAGAAAAAAAAACTACAACTGGAGCAATGTGGGTGCACGGACTCCTTCCTGCATGCGGCCTTGGCAAAGTGGTCAGCAAGGTGAAGTTCAGCTCTGAACTCTCTCTGCATGCCTCAGATTTTTTTTGAAGACAGGATATTATTATGTAATTCAAGTTGGCCTTAAGCACGCTCTGTAGGTTTGGCTGGTCTAGAACTCGCAACAATCCTCCTGCCTCAGCCTCCAGATTACTGGGGTTACAGGTATGTGTGCCACCACACCCAGCTTCAGATTCTCTTTTGAAATGCATTAGAAATTTGTGTGAAAAAAGGAAGTGGTATTTTTATGAGGCTCATGTCACAACATGAAAGGAGGGATAAGCCGACATTTCTGAAAGACAGAGAAGACAAAATTGCTTTCTACAGTGGCCAATGAGAAGCTAGATAAGAAAATGGAAATGTTTTGCACACAAAATGGTATCAGGGCAGGGTGCAGCTTGGCACCAGACCATCCTAGCAGGGCAATGCCCTGGATCCAACCTCCAGCACTGCAAAACAGAAAGCAAAATCCAGGTCCCAGTGGTGCAGCTCAGCAGCAGAGCATGTGCTTAGCATGTAGGAAGCCCTGGGCTCCACCAGCAGCATGCATGCAAGAACATGCTGCACCCACACACAGAGGCATGCACATGCACACACATGTGCATGCAAGCACAAGATCTAAGGGTCCTTTCTGCTTAGCCACAAATTCACCCCTAAAACTCACAGAGGGACTCCTGGTGGGGAGCTGCTATTAAACAGCAAGTTTATCCCAGACTCCTCCTCCTTCTGGGCTGCTCTGCCCTGGCCCTGCAGGGACCCACGACCCACAGGGCAAGGCCGGCCTGGCAGGGAGCAGCAGGAAACACGCAGGGCTGTGCCCCACTTCTGAAAGGGGCTGCGTCCCCAAGGACCCCAAAGTCCTAAACAGTGCCCACTCCTACACCACAGCCTTCCTCTTGCCTGGGATAAGACTGAGGCGAGACCACAGAAGCCAGGAAGAAGAGGCAGCCCAAGGTCTTCCCATGGGAATGGTTCCAGCCACCTCCCCCTGCTACCTGGACCAGAGCAAGGACACCCTGACCGTGGACAGGAAGGAGCAGCTCTAGAAGATGCCAGTTGCACTGCCACCCTGCCCGGGAGGAGGGCCGGCAGGCTGGGCTCCTGTGGAATGCCAGGGGGTGGCGGGTGTGGGGGCAGGAGCTGTACCAGGACAGAGCTGGCATCCAGCAAGGAGGGAGGGAAGGAGGAGGGGGCCCTAGCACTGTCACCCTGCAGGTTTCTCTCCTCCTGCCCCCAGAACAACGAGCAGATTCCACAACCCGATTCAACATTGGCCGGATTGGATCTTCGAGGGTTGCAAAGCAGGCAGGCTCAGGTGTCAAACACAGAGGAAGTCCCGCTGCCTGCCCCAAACTCCCAGGAAGCCAAGGCCCAGGGCAAGAAGGCAGCGCAGCCTCCACCTGCGGGCGGCGGGCTGGCGGGAGGTCCCCAGCAAGCTCTTCCTTCCTTCATTACCTCACTGCCTCCTTCCCCTGACGTCAGCCTCCGCCCGCCGTCCCTGCCAGGAGGGGCTGGGGGCAGCCAGTGTCAGGACCCCGAGGTGGCGCGGAGGAGGGGCGGAGAGCGCTGCAGCTCTCCAGCCAGCACCCCCAGCCCAGGCACCCCCAGCCACCGTTACCAAGCAACCCTATCTGGACGCAGGACACCCGCCAAGTTCACCTAAAGTTGAAGAATACATCTGGGGGAGAGGTGGTGGAGGGGAGTGGAGGAGAACGCCAGGGAGGCAGGGCCCAGCAAGAGGAAGCGGCACACACAGGTGGCATGGGTCTGGCGGGTCCCCACCAGGCTGGGGTGGCCTCCTCGCAGGCGCGGGGGCCAGGATGGTCCAGGGCTGTGTGTGTTGTCGGGGCAGCTCCCTTCCTGGAGCCGAAGGGGGGCTGGCTTGAGGAAGAAGATGCCGTGAGGGTTCCCACTTTGCCCAAGAAAGTTAAAAGCCCAGAGATCAGGCCAGCAGCTGGACACAAACCAGGAAAGGTGGTGGCTCTCACTGGCCCACCCGGATGGCTGCCCCTGTCCCCAGCCCCCTACCTGCTGTACGGTGTCCGCAGCAACAGCGCCTGGCTGCCTGCGCAGCTGTCTGTGGGGGTGTGGCAGCCGTAGACTGGGGGCGGCACAGAGTACTGCTGCTCACCTGGATGAGGGGACAGAGGGGCTAGCGTGAGCTGCCTGGGGCCATGTGGAGCAGGGAGCAGGGGACAGGGGTGGCCCTAGGCAGCCCTACAGATGCAGGGCTGACTGCTTGTCATTTTATGCTGCTTTAGCAGTCTCCACGTGGCCACCACAAATATCCCGGGTTAGGTGGTACTTTCTCAGGTGCTCAAGGATGGGGGAACCTGGGGTGAACCGAGTCCTGCACTCACCCAGTGATCCCTGCTGCCCCATGGGGTCCTCGTGCTTGAAGGAGTGGCTGGACAGCTGTGCGGCGTGGTGGGAGGGCGCGTGGCCGTAGCCGGGCGTGCCATCGAAGGTGACCGTACTGTACCCTGCAGGGCAGAGAGAAGCACAGATCAGCGGGTGTGGGGTGACTGAGGAGGGACTAGAGCTGGCAGGCACAAATCCACAGCCACCAGGGCCTGGAGGTGGCCTTGGGACTCATCCTCACTTCCCAACTAAACCCAGCTCTAAGTCTGTCTTGGCTTCTGGCTTCCCAGGGTACAGGGTACAGAGGAGCCTCTGCTCTCAGTCTTGGAGTGAAGTGTGAAGCTCCTCACAGCTTGACAGAGAAAGCGGTTCCCCTCAAAACCAGTGCGGGGCTCTGGACCAGCAGGCTACCCAGACCTTCCCGGCACTCACTCGGTTTCACCAGCCTGGTGTTGGCGGGGAGAGAAATCACCCCGCCGTCTGCTCTGGAGGGACTCCACCGCCACACAGCCCTCCAAGCCTGCGGGCACCGCCTTACCCCACCCTCTACAGCAGGGTCCAGAGGCTCCTTCCTCACCTAGCAGGCTGGAGGGGACAAAGTATCTCACTTGAGAGCCAAGGTCTTGTGGTAAGGCTCCGACTAGGACGACATGGTTTTATACTCATGCTCCAGAGAGGCTGGAGGAAGTGTCCTGGGGGCAGTGTGGCCCTGGCCCCAGCCCCCAACTTGAGGGACAAGTTCCCCTCCCTCCCCAACCAGTCCAGTGCCTTCCCCTGCATGGGGTGCCCAGGCAAAGGCTGGGCTCTCCTCGCCCCACAGCCTGTGGTCCAGCCTCTTTGATGCCAAGTTTTCCAAAAGGTGCTCTGTACAGAGCCAGGAGTCCAGCTACCCGCACCGGGGTTCTGTCCTGGCTCTGAGGCCCAGACAGCAGGGAAGGAGTGGACGCAGCCTAAGCACCCGGGCACTGACCAGCGACTGCAGATGCCCCCAGGTCTCACCCTCTGCACAACCCCAAGGGCCTCCATTTCCTGCCCGCTAAGTGGGCAGAGATGCCCACCTCCCAGCGTGTGCCCTGGAGGTGGCTGGGCACCTGAGTGTCCCCAGAGCTTGTTCCTGTGTTAGGCCCACAGTCGGCTTACAAATGAAATTTGGTTCTCAGTATCTAATTTTGCCCGAAAGTAACTGTAATTACGGGAAAAATTTCTTTTAATAAGGAGGAAGAGAAAAACCACCAAGAGAATTTCTCTAGCGGAACTCTTCCCCATCTCGAGCTGAGGAGCTGGACTCAACCTGAGAGCCACAAGCTCCTGGGAGCGGTTCACACAAGGCTGAGGCTGTAGGTCCCAGGTTACCACTCTGCGCCCCAGAACTCCGGCCTCACAGTGCCAGCACCCCCAGATGGGACACGGACCTCGCTGGCCAGGAAGCCTCAAGCCCCTGCCTGGGTCTGCAGTGAACACCAGAGACATTAATTCCGTTAATTCCCTGCAGGACGCTGGGCGGCTAGGGAGCTTTCCTCAGGTCCCCCTATCTGGTGCAGGGAGTCCAGTTCCAAGGTGGTGCCTTTCCCACGGTGTGCACCCTGGAGAGACCTTGACCCAGCTCACAGGAAGGCAGGCACTCTCAGCTAGGAGGGGGTGCGGGGGGGAGGATGGAGGGACGAAGGCACAGAGAGGGCTGGAAAAGGAGGGCTGCAGCTGCAGTATGATAGGGAATTTCTCCACAACAAAATACAAAATACTGGCCCGAAGTGACTGCCTGTGGCACCTTTGGTCCTCCGTCAGGGCTGGTCTCTAACAGCCCTGGGACAGCAGGGAGGGACCCAGGCCTAGGTTAGGAGCCCCATTCTTGTTGGGAACATGGGGAGGGGCTGGCAAGCAACGTTCTTTCTGACCCCAAGCCCTGCTTTGGGGCTGAGGTAGAAAAGTCTTTCATGCCCTCTGCCTCCATGGACTTCCCAACCCTCACGCACTGGCTGAGGCTCAGAACATGTTCGAACTCAGCCACCTCCCTCGTCTAGAGGGACCTATCTCAGCGTCGGCGAGTGTGGGGAGCAGCGGAGGGCACGGAAACCCCGGAGCATGGCCTGGCGAGGCATGGGTTCAAGCCCCAGACGCTTTCTCTGCAGCAATGCTAAAGAAATCCCTTGCCAGAAACTGGCACCCGAGGTCAGCTGCAGGGATTTAGCAAAGTCCCCCAGTCTGTCCTGCGCCTGTCACGGGGTAGTTGTTCAGTATTTGCTCACACAATGCTCAGGTTGGGCTGCCAGCTGCACCTAAGAAGCACATAAAATGAATGCTCTGTAGGAAACGGAGGGCTTGGGCCTGAGGCAGGTAACAGCCTGGGCTCGGCTGCTTCAGGTGCCTGCTTTGGGGACAGGTACCCAGAGGTAGCCTAGTATTTGGCCTTGGGCTGCTGTTGGGAGGGCGCTCACACCTTGGCTTCTGTGGTCCCCCACTCCTAGGAGAGCGGCATCGACCCCCAAAACCCCAGGAAGAAATATGGAATCTGAGGGTCAAGGCCCGAGTTGCTGCCTGCAAAGCAGGGAGGGTTAAAGGGCTCCTCGCACGGCCCCCAGCTGTCAGGTTTGGCCCGAGGTTGAGAAAGTCTGGCCTTTCAGGGGCATTTTGATGGGAAAAGAAAAGGACAGGGAAGGACTGGAAGCTGCCTGCAAGTTCTGACCCTGCTCTGGGAACGCCTCTCCCTCGAGCTTCCCCAGATGGGGCAGGGAGCAGAGCGGGACAGAAAAAAGACACTGGGGCTGCAGAAGCGTTTGTGCCCCATGGGGTGGGCCCGCAGCTTCCTGCTGGAACTGCAGCCCTCCCCCACTGGCAGCGCACACCTGAGGGTTCTTGCTGGCTGTTGCTGACCCGGGGAGGTCTGGGTGCTGCTGCGCTTTGCATTTAGAGTCCTGTGCCCAGGAAGGCCGACCCAAACCCCAGACAGCTCACCTCAGCTTGGTCTCTCACAGCTGGGGGAGCGGAGGCCCCCAGGGCTAGTAGCACCTGCCTCTTAAAGATGGTGGGTGTGTTTGGAATGATCCGACCCCATGCTCCACAGTAGGGAATATTTAACTCAGGAAAGCATGGGAAATTCGGGCTTGGTGTCACTACCCTGTAATCCCAGCACTCTGGAGAGGCCAAGGTAGGAGGATCAACACCAGTCCCAAGCTAACCTCCCGCATATAGGGAGTTCAAGGCCAGCCTGGACCTTGACTCAAAAAACCAAAAACAAAACAGAAAAGTATAAGGACTCCATGGACCTAGGAGCGTGCAGTTAGTTCCTTAGCCCTAGAGATTGCAAACGCTTGGAGTAGAAAGAGTGGTTCTGGTTTGATAGGACTTGGGGGGCAGGTGCTCCCAGCTGCATGAAGAAGGGAGCAGTGGGAGAACAGAGCCAGGAGTATTAGGGGGGCGAACCACCTTCCTTTCTGCCTCACACACCGCACCAACCGCCCACTCCTGGGCCCGCATATGAAGTGTTCTGCTCCAGGGAAAGCCGGCCATTGTGTTGGGAAAACGTTTCCTAAAATATCGAATCAAATCAAATTAGATTTTCAACCGCAAGGAAATTAAATAAACTCAACGAAGAAGCCAAAGTGGCTTGTCACTTTTCTGGCTTGTGCTGGCCCTGAAGAGAGGCCGAGCGGCGTTGGGCAGGGCTCAGGAGAGGGCCCAGAGGCAGTCCTGGCTGTACCCTGTCTCGGGAAACTTCCCAGCTGAGCAGTGCATTAGCAGAGGGGCGCCCAGCACGCAGAGAGCAGGGCGGCGTAGGGGCCGGGTGCCGCTGCCCATAGCAGCGGGTCCTAGGAGCCTGCGGTGGCTTCCGCCCTAGCAGCCCCTGTGGTGCAGGCCTACTAGACTACCACGTCCAAGAGTCACACATGGACACGGACACTGTCCCCAAAGCCAGGTAGGTGATTGTAAGGTTGCCTTCCTGCGTGCTCAACGCGAAGCAGTCCCCCGCCAGGGCTGCGACGCGGTCACCGCAGGGGAGCACAGGTCCCTCTCCAACGATTGTCCTCGATGCCTGAGAATTTGGCCGCTAGCTGCAAAGCCTTGGGGCCCGGGGTAAGGAAACCTATCCCCAAGCAGGGCCAGGCCTGCAGGGAGCCGCTTCCCTGCCTCTGGAGACGCACAGCCTAGGGGCTCCCGCGCCGCAGGGACCCAGGCGCCTCCCGCCTCCGGCGAACCGTCGGGCGGCGGAGAGAGCCTGCGCTGGCTCTGTGCGCACCGTCGCCGCCGGGGAGGAGACGGAGCGCCGGGTCCAGGGAGGGAGGGAGCGGCCCTGGGGGCTGCCGCGCAGAGCCCACTCACCCTGGTTGCGGATGCCGGGCTGGCTCTCCAGGCAGCTGGGCAGGTACGGCGTGTTGGGGAACATCCGAGCCTGGCCAGAGGACGCCTGGGCGGGCGGAGGGGGCCCGAAAGGTCCGTAGCGGCAGGCCCCGGCCGTGCCGGTGAACTGGCCGGAGAAGTGCACGGTGAAGGCGCTCAGGCACTGCTCCTCGTGCGCCTCGGCGCCGCCCCAGCTCGGCTCCTGCTTGATGAACGAATGCGGCGGCGGCGGCGGCGGCGGGGCGGGCGGCGGCGCGGGGCCGCCGAGGGAGCCGTAGGCCGGGGCGCCCGGGGGCGCGAAGTCCAACACCGGGGCCCACTGCGCGGCACCGCTCACGGGCAGCGAGCAGCCGCCGCCGCCGGCCAGCGAGGGCACCGCGGGCAGCAGCGCGTTCAGGTCCCGCACGTCCGAGCCCATGGGTGCCGTCCGCCGTTCCAGGCTAGGAACGACAGGCGCCCCACGCGACAGCGCCTGCCTGGGCCCAGACGCCGCCTTGGCCGCTGGCTCGAAGCGGGCGCGCACGTGGAGCCCGACCCACGGGGAAGCGCGGGGACGGACTCGCAGCGCCCGGGCTGCGCGTGGGGGGCGGCGGGCTATGGAGCCGCCCGCGGCGTGGGCGCTGCCTTGAACTCCTTACCCGGGCTGCCTGGCTGCCCTCGGCTTCCCAAAGCTCAAATACGAGGGGCCGGCGCCGGGGGTAGGAGGAGGAGCCAGCTGGCCGGGCCGCGCCATTCACACCGCGCCGGGCGGGCGGGCGGGCGAGGCGCTCCTCTCCAAGGGCGCCCTCCGCGGGGGCGGGGTGGGGGCGGAACCCCAGGACCCCCACAGTCACCTCCCTCCTCCTGGCCACCTCCTCTCCAGCCGCCGCGTTCCCTCTGCCTCCCCTCCAGCCGGCGCGCGATAGGGGCTCGCGGCCCGGCTGTCCCTCGGGTGAGCCAAGGGTCCCCTCGGCACCCGGGCTGCGGGAGGATGGCTGGGGCAGCGGGTCCGGTGGGAGGGTGGGAGGAGAGCGGGCTGCGGGGAGGGGTGGGGGGCTCCGAGGGGCGGAACTTAGGGGCTCCTGGGCCCGGTGAGGACGCCTCTACTTCGCGCCTTCTTCCCGAGATTCTGGGGAGGGATCAGTCTCAGAGATCAGGATGAGAGGCGAAGACGCCCCGGGTGGGGTCCCCCTGGGGCATCACCAATCACCTTGTGGTCAGTTCCGGTGTGAGGAGGGATGCGGCGGGTCGGCGCGCTGAGCTCCTTTCCAAGGAGCATCTGCTACGGTCGAGCCGGGATGCAGCCGCTCGCGGAAAGAAGTTGGGCCGCCCGGGGCCTGCGTCCGCACGGGCTGCAGCGCCCCAGCCCCCTGTTGGGGAGGAGAGGAAACTGGGAGACTCGGGCGCGTAGGCGGGCAGCTGGGACGCCTGGAGCCCTCAGCTCACGCCCGAGGTTCGGCCCTGGGGTCCATGTTCCGGCCAGGAGGCTCGAGCCAGGCTGGCCGCCGGGTGGGGACGGGAGCCTCTCGGGTCCTGTGAGTGAGCGCGCGCCTTTGGGAACGCGGAGCGCGCGGCTTCGACGAAACAGACTCCAGCTGGTGGTTCCTCCGCGCCCTGCGCCCGAGGGAAGGGGTTAGGGCTACTTTTATCTACTTTTATCGTGGATTTTGGTTTTTGTGATGCGCGTTTCGGCAGCTCGTGGAAACGCCCCGAGCTCCAGGAGACGTCGGCGACGGCACAGCCTGGGACGGCTAGGCGCGGGCGGGAAGCGGGCTGCAGGCGCGGAGGAGCTCGGGGCTCGCCCAGCCTGCGGCTCGGAATCTCGGTAGTTGCAGTTTTGCGAAGATGCCGAGGGTCCCTGCGGCCTTGATTTACTTCTTTGGTTTTCACTCCCGAGCTTTCTACGCTGCCGCTACTAACTTCTGGCTGTGGACCGGAGGCTTTCCGCTCTCAAGGTTCAGGCAGAAGGCAACGCCCTCGTCGGCTTACGGTGCGCGCCCCCCGAGGCGCAGGAGACCCCGAGGACCCAGGCTGGCGTCGAGGCTGCGCGCGCCCCTAGGTCCACCTCCGGCGCGGCTCTCGAGCTCCCGCTGTGCTCGCTTTCCTTTCTTTTCACCTTTTTCCGTTTAAGAAACGAAGGGTTCCTAACTGTTCCGCTTAGCAAACACACACTTGGAGAAAAAGGCGTGCAAACCCGCGCTGGAGCCCAGATCCTGCGGCGAGGCGGCTGTCAGAGGCGCGCATTGGAGCCTCGTTGGACGCATGGGCCCTAAGAAAGGACTTTGCTTAAGCCAGGTGGTCCCTGGAGCGCCCCAAATTCCTGCCCCTGCATCCCCGCTCCCCACTTTTAATTTCAACTTGAAATTCGTTTTATTTTTCTTAGCTAGGCCTCAAGCACTGTGCTCCAGGAGAGCCCCGAATGCAAAGGCGGAGTCGCAAAGCAGGGACAGGTTGTTTGTGTTTTCCTCTACTTTGCAAGCTTTAGGGGGGCGGGGGTAGTAATCCCGAGAGAGGGTCTAACCTCAAGCTGCGCGACACCAAGTCTCTGCCCTACATGTTAAAAAATGAGGTTTTGCCGGGGGTGGAAGCTGAGAGCGAGTAGTCAGCGCGCTGGAGAGGAGCGCGAAACAGCCATGGGACCTGCAACCCTGGGGTTGGTTTTCTCGGGGTTCCTGAGAGTGGAAGAGAAAGTATAGTTCCCCTTTGACCCCAGGGTGCCTCGGCCATTGTTCTTCAGCTGCCCCCAGCGAAACGGATGCCTCTTTCTTTCTCCCAGGGATCCCTTAAATCTCCACCCCTGCGGAGAGCGCCAGCCTCCCCCTCTCTCCCGCGCAAGGCAGAGCTCTCCTACCCACCAGGGCTCCCACACCCTCCTCCCGCCCCGTGGCCCCGGGACTTGGGCACCCAGGCTCCTGGAGTCATCTCCATGCAGGGTTGGAGCTTCAGCCCCGCGCTCTAAGAAGAAGGAACTCAGGCCCAGACCAAGCAGGGAAAGGGAGTGGCTGCTGGTGTCCTGGACTGGGCTCAGCTCAGTGGCCCCCGGCAGCTGTGCGGCCCTTGCCTGCCTGGATTTCCTCAGTCCAAAACGGGAAATCCGCCGGGAGGTAACATCCACCTTGTGGGCTGGATCAGGTGTTAGGCTCTACCTGTGGCAAACTGATTCTCACTACATTCCGTGCCCAAGCGCAGCAGCAAGGTCCTAGCAGCAAAGCTGAGACCCTGCCTCGACGGGTGGCAGCCCGTAACCTCCATCCCATCTCCTGGAAGATCAGGAACAGAGCAGGGCAGAAAGCAGGGAGCTCAGCCACCTGCATGGCTTTCCTATTGATATTGCCTTAGGTATGGCAGTGAGGACCCCTCCCCGCTTTGTCCCGCTGTCCTGCACTGGGCCAAGCCCAGTCCCAGCCATAACCACAGCTGAGCACCTGACCCCCTATTGGTCCAGGCGCCTGCTGCCAGCGACCCTGAGGGAATGGGCAGCCTGCACTGTGTGCTCGGAGGCGCAGGGTGAGGATGCTGGCCAGGCCAGGGACCCTGCTTCTCGGTAGTGCGAGAATCTCAGAATCTCAAAATCAGATTTTAAAAATAAGGGAGGGCTTCACAACCAGCTCCCTCCTTAGCCCCTTCTTTCCCATTGAGTTGTCTCCATCGTTTTGACCATTATCCCATACGTAGCTGTCCCCTGTGAAGACCCTGGGCCTGGGCAAAGTCTTTGAGTACCCAGGGGTGTGTAGTGCAAACGCTTCTCTTGTCTGGAGCCTGGGGTTACTCTGTCCCCAAGTGCCCAGAGTCCCCGCTGAAAGGATTCCACAGAGCTGCCTCTATTAATGTACCGTAAATCTTTTAAAATTCTGGAACTAATTATATAGAGGATATGTCTCAATTTGTTCTGCATTAATGCCACAGCGGGGATGGAGGCCAGGCCAGGGCCGTTCAGATATGTAGGCCCATGAAATTGATGAACTGAGAGCTGCTTCCAGTCCTGCGCGCACCATCTGGAATTCCAGTCTGAGGTTACGATTAGAACTTCTGACCCCAGATTCAACTTTGCAAACAAGGGGAAAATGAGGGAAAGAAACAAAACAAAACAATTTATTCTTCACCTGTAAAAAAAATCTGTCCACAATCTTAAAATCTGTCCATCTTAGCAAATTCTTTCCAAGTGTTTCTTTTGTGCTTTTAACCTATAAAAGATGATGGAGTACATTTTATAGACTTGAGTTTTATCTCATCCCCTTTCCCAACTGTGCTTGGCTTAACAGTTGTTGGTTTGCCCTTAGATTTGGATTTAATTATACAAAACCAAAATATTCCCCAGTAGATTCGCTTGCTAAATATGTCACTTGTGATCCCCGCCTTGAGAACCTGATTAATCACAAATATCTACCTGCATCTGGGAACCTTTCTGCCCCTGCCCCACTGCTGCCTCACCTTAACCGAGGTAATCGGCGATTTTATTTGGGCCAATTTTTCCTTTTTTCTTTAGCAACTTGCTCCTTTATTTTCTCCTCACTTTGACTCCCTGAAGCAACGAAGAACCAGACAGCCCTGTAGAATCTGTAAAATTTATTAGCGTAGAGGCTTAGACAAAGCGGGATATAAATCACCCTGACGCATTAAGCCATAAAGCATCCCAATGAAGTCAGCCCCTTGCCAGGGTCCTGGCGTATAAATGTTCATATAAAACAAGCTATCCCCATTATCTTCCAGGCTGTGTGTCTAAGGGTGCCCAAATGCTGCACCAGAACCCTGCGGGTACGGGCGGAGGGGACCCTGTTTAAAGCCAGGCAGCAACCTGCCGGTGGTTGCCAACGTGTGGTCGGAGGGCACCGTTTCCACGGTTGGCTTTTGGAGTCTTCAGTAAAATGAAAATTATGCGGGGTGTTTGTGAGGGACAACAAAGCTTAACAGGGAGTGGGGGGGGGGAAGAAGGCGAAAGGTAGCGCTTCCTGTAGAGGGAACCCCCACCCCAGGTCAGTTTGGCTGTGCCCAGAGCCAGGCTCAAGGGGCGGAACCTTAGGGGTGGATGACTGCGCTGCCTTCCCGAGGCACCTGGCCTGGGCAGTGCTGAGCCTCGCGGGCAAGGACGCTGCCTTGCCCAGGCAGTGGGCGGGGAGAGCTGGGAAGGGGAGTGGACGAGGCTCCCGCTGAGGTTTCCACCCAGCTGCAGCTCAGAGAGCACTCGGACAGGGGCTCGCCCAAGTCTTGGCCGATCAGGGTAGTTCTTGCCTCTGAGAAAGGATTGTTCTCCGGCTTTTGTAAAAACTCAAGTTATCACCAGGGGACAGAAAGAGCCCTCCGCTGCCATCTATTTCTCCCAGCAGTCAGCTCTTCCACCAGGCAGCAGGTTGGGGTCACCTCTGGGGGCCAGCGCTGCAGCAACTGGGAACTCGGGCCCACCCTCTCCCAGAGAGCCAGTGCTGGGCTGGGTTACTGAGGCCGGCGCTGGGCGCGGGCCACTGGGTCGCGTCTGGGCCTCATGGAAATGTCAGCGTAGCCGTTTAGATCAAACCGTGACTCAGTGGCCCTCAAAGTGACTGGGAAGCCCGAATTCTCTTCTGTTGTGAACAGTAGGTGAGGGCCGGCCCGTAGCTGCCTTAGCTGGAAGGGAGCCCTGCAGGAGTGGCCCCTGCAGAGCTGACAGACTGGTGCTGGCCGGCCAGGCACGCTTTCCGAGAGAGCGCTGGCTGAAGGAAAGGATGCCCTCTCCGTCTTGGGAGACGGAGGAAAAGCCTACGCTAGAGCAGGACCTGGCCATGCTGCCACGCCACCAGGAGTCAGAGTCCTGCAGTCGTTCAGTGGTCCGGTGGCAGCACCGCTGGCTGAGCCCGCTGCAGTGTGAGGGAAGAATCCTGGGCTAGGTTCTCGGTGGGTCCCCACCTGGGATGGAGCAGAAACTCCAAGCTTTCCTGCCTTTTTCTGTGCTATGAGATGATAAGAAACATGAAGCCAGGGGCCCAGCGTGAGTGAGAGGACGCCTGCACCCGTGGACACCGGCCCAGGGCCAGGCAAGGGTGCAGAAGGCAGTGGCCAGGGCGGGTTCGGGTTACCTACCTCGCAGGACTCTGGCAGGCTGTCCCTGTCTCTGAGTGACCTTTCGTGAGGCCCTCCCTACAGTCTTCCCACGGGGAGCTCCTCACTGAAGAACACTGGTGTCCCCGGCAGGAGGCCTCAGTCCTGGCTTCTGTGTGGCCTCAGCATTTTCCCTTGCTCTCTGTGAGCCCGAATCTTCCTAGCTGTGAAATGGGACTACTGGTGCTGTGGTCTCCCTTGCTCTCTGTGAGTCCGGTGTGGGGGCCGGGCCTGGGGTCAGAAGTGCGTAGCCAGTAGGTACTAAACCCTGACCTCAAAGAGCCTCCCAGCAGCGCAGCTTCAAAGTCAGCAGGGTTCTAATCAGTGTACTATCAGACCTCCCTGGTTGCCCTTTAAGTTCAGGGCTGCCGCAGGGAGCTCAGAGCTCGGAGCTTGCTTTCCTTCGTTTGCAAAAACCTTTTCAGCCAAGGCATTGACAGTGCATTGCCTATGAGTGGGCTCTGTGTGTGTGTGTGTGTGTGTGTGTGTGTGTGTGTGTGTGTGTGTGTGTGTGAGAGAGAGAGAGAGAGAGAGAGAGAGAGAGAGAGAGAGACAGGGCATTAGGCCAGGGCGCCTTCACACTGAGCTTTATCCCCAAGTTCATTTTATTTAATTTTTCGTTTTTAAACAAGGTCTCCCTAGGTTCTAACTTGCTCAACTGGATTTGAACTTGTGATCCTCCTGCCTCAGCCTCCTCAGTACGGGGTTTACAGGTGTGAGCTCCCACAACCAGTTCATTTTTTGCCTTTTGACCATGAGCACTTTAGATGAAAATTTTGACTCCCATTTCTTTTCAGCGGGTGTCTTTAGAGAATATCCCATTTAAATCAAGGACTTTGGTAGTACCGACTTTTCAAAATAGACAGGAAATTGTTTTCAGCCAATGGAGAAGGCAAGCAGCGTGGCCCTCCTCCCGGCGCTGAGCGCAGCATTTATTAATAGCTCAGTAAGCAGGCTTGTGCATAGTATCAGCTCAAGACGTTACACAGTTTATGAGAAGCTGCTCAAGAAAAACAAGGTCCGGTCGCTGGAAATCGGACGCTGGTCAACAGCGAGAGCGCCAGCCTCATAAATCACCCTCAGCCAAACTTCTGCTGTGCGCAGTGTTGCAGAGCAGCGGGACCCTCCCCTTCGGCAGAAATTAAGTGCGCTTTAGAAAGCTCAGTGTCTCTCCCCGACCAAGGCCGAGGCTAATTACAAAATTTCCCAAGAGATAATAAATACTAAACTCTAATCAACACATGTGACACAAGATAAATAGGAAGCACATAACCTAACCTTGATTCCCGGGGCAAGGCGCATGTTTATCTTTAATTATCCCCACCTGGGAATGGCATACGTAGTATCTGCTATGTTTATTATTGATTCCTGGAGGCAACACTTTTAATTTTGCCCGGCCAGCCTCTCTGTGAGCTGCCGTCCTCACTTAATTATCAGTCGTTCTCCTTCTCCTCCCAAAGTACTTCTCCAGGGTTTAATGGTTGATGAAAAAAAAAAAAATCCACTTTCTTAAAATTGCATTTTATGAAGAAGATTTAAGAAAGGCTTAGAATTTGGTGGGGTGACACATGCTACAATCCTGTGTGCTCCTGAGGCCAGGACGGGAAGATCGCATTTTCAAGGCCAGCCTGGGCAGTTTAGAGAGACCACCTCCAAATTAAAGGGGCTGGAGATGTAGCCAAAAGCCTGCCTGGCACAGTTGGAGCCTTGGATTCTTTCTCCTTTGGGGGTGACATTGTAATAAGGGTAAAGGAAAGTAAGGTGGGGCTAGTGAGATGAAAAGATTGGGTCGATATTAGAAATTGAAGAATGAAAATAGCACCATTTAGTATAAACTTAGTTCTGAGCTCCCTGACAGCCAAGTCAAAAAGGGAGAGTAACAGTAGCTATGATACTCCATTTAACATGAGCAGGAAATTCAGCTTTTCGGGAGACACGAGCTTTGGTGGCACTGAGCCTGCAGGGGTCTCCTCACTCCACCCTCTGCAGCGTGGGTCTCCAGAGAGCAGTGTGCTGTTTCCACAGTGCCGGAGACATTCCCTGATTGGTGGCTTCTCATTGGGACACAGCGGGCAGAGTTACAGCAACAGTTCTGTAAATGCTTTCTTGGTCTCCTTTTTGGTTTTCTGAGCGTGGCAGGTGCTGAGCCCTAGACCCTTTGCATGGGGCTACATCCCACATCCCCTTTCTGAAGTGAATTCTCTTATTGCATCACTGACTTGCCCACACTGGGCTTGAACTTGCCATCCTCCTGCCTCGGCCTCTGAGTGCTGGGGTTATCAGGGATGCCACCACGCCCAGCTCCTCTTGGTAATCTCTTCTTTCTTTCTTTCTTTCTTTCTTTCTTTCTTTCTTTCTTTCTTTCTTTCTTTCTTGTTTTGCAGTACCAGGGATTGAACTCAGGACCCTGTGCTTGCCAGGCAAGTGCTTATTCTACTGAGCTATCTCCCTAGCCCTTCTCTTGGTAGTTTTTCAAAAGCACCTTCTCTTCATGAATTGTGACATTACTTTGCAACTGAGCCCAAACGTGCTGTTCTCCAGGATCTTCGGGACAGGAGAGTGGTGCTGGAGTCTCCACTGCTGAGGTGCCCAGCCTGTGCCTGGCCTGCAGGAGGCAGGGAGGTGGGAAACCTCCAGCTCAGGACAGGGTGAGCAGATCGACGTGGCCTCTGTCTGGGTGAAGGGAAAGCATGCTGGAGGAGCCTTCTTGGGCTGAGTCCCCTGCCCCACCCCAGGGAGCCAGGGCTGCCTCTCCCGGCCCCAGGAAACAGCAGTGGGCCTAGGCAGGCTGCGCTCACAGGGAGCCGGGTTCACCTCGATGCTGAAAACAGGCGAGTGAGGGAGGCGTGAGGCGGACTCTGCCCTGGTGTGAGCCCCACCGGAGCACCCCTGCACAGCTCCGGGCCGCGCCCACACTGCGTTGACCACGGCTGCCTCCTGAGCAGCGGTGTTTGGCGCATGCGGGGCGGCAGGGCGTCGGCCTCTTCTCTAGTTGTTCTCTAACCACGCACAGAATGCAGATTCGCCGAGCACAGCTCGCTGTCACGTTAAATTTAACAGTGCCTACGGAGAAGCCCGACCAACCGAGCGAGGGCCAGAGAATCCCAGACCCATGCTGTCAGCGGCGAGCACTGCCGGAATTGCCTGTAAGAAATATGGTTCTGACCCAGGCTCCGTGTCACGCTGCAGATTGTCCTCTCCTGAGTCATGGAACGCGCTGTGAGAAAGGCTGCAGCCTGGTCCCTGCCGTGGGCCATCTGACCCCTCGGCGCTAGCCAGGAGTGGGACGGCCTCGGCCGCGCTGGCGTGTTTACCTCTGGCCGAGGAAAACACTGCAGTTGCCCGGCTCTTCTTCCCGGCGAGGCACTGGCCTGGAGACGTGTACTTTATGTCTTCCTTTGATGATTCACAAATAAATTAGCACG
>PVKN010017837.1:0-17115 GCA_004027915.1 Capromys pilorides
AGCCATTTCCTGCTTCCGTGGAGGGATGGAGCTTGACTCCCCAGGGAAACCACCAGCTCCTGCTGATGGCTGAGGGGTGGCAGCACCTGCCGGGTGCTGCTCCCTGCCCTTCCAGGTGCTGGAGAAGCACAGGACAGGCAGGCAGTGCGGCTGACGGCAGCGACAGTGGGGCTGCTGAACGATACGCTGGGTACTAGGGTGGGTGCCGGGGCCACGGCAGGCAGCAGGAATACCCAGCCACAGGGCTTCACAGCAATACCCTAGGCAGTACCAAGGTCTGTGGGGCAAGTGGGGCCAGGGAGGGGATTCTGGGCAGGGGGGCGCAGAGGTTGGTTCCACTCAGCAAAGAGCTCCATAGGTGACCCCTGGTGAAGACCTGCAGGGTGGGGGCTCATCTGGACCAAGAATATTCCAGGTAGAGGAAACAGTGGTGCAAGGCCCTAGGATGAGTGTGTACCTCAGGTGTGCAAGCAGTGTACACCACGGCAGGGCAGCCTTGCTGGCCCTTGGAGTCCTGCAGGCTCCTACCTGGAGCAAGAACGAAAGCCTGCGAGAGTGGATCCCTGCAGCTGCTGTGCTGAGACTCCAACGGAGAGGGGCGCAGGCGGCGGCAGGGCAGGAGGGACCGCAGGGCCCAGAAGCAGAAGCAGAGGAGGGCAAAGCAGCAGGGCCTAGAAACGTCCTGCAGGTTGATGGGGGAGTGAGAGGAAGGAGGCAACGTGTCGGGCTGGGGCCCCGGAAGGCGGAGCTGCCTTGTCCTGGACCAGGGAAACCTGCCAAGGACCACGTGGAGCCCAGCCCAGGCTGGGGGCCTGCACAGGGGCGGACTTTGCGACTCCCTTGGATCTTGTGATGTCAGCAGAGGGCTGGACACAGGGTCTGCATCCCAGGAGACAGGCGGACACGGGTGCAGTGTAACGCAGGAGGACTCTCAGTGTGAGGCCCCTCAGGTCATCAAGCCAAGCAGAAACGAGGTCTAGAACTGATGCTGAGTCCCAAGGCCTTAGGGAGACAGAAGAGAGAGGAAAGGAGCCTGAGCGGGTGCAGCGCGGGGAGCCACCACGCGAAGCCTTTCTGGACAGGAGCAGCCAGCCGCACACCCCTGTGCATGTGCATCACACTGAGAAACAGGAGCACAGAAAACCACACTACACAGGCACAGATACGCACGGAGCTCACAGCAGCGGCACCGCGCTGTGTAAGCAGATCCACACGTGGGGTTTCCTCCCTTAGGTCTGCTGGGAGCACACCTGTGGCAACAGCACGCCTGCTCCACCACTTCAGTGGCTGAATACTACTTCATTATGTCCACGGACCATAACTAACATGTCTCCTAGTTCCCTGATTATGCAATCCCAGGTCACATGCCAGTGGGCACCTGGGGCATCCACTCTCTCGCACTCATGTGGTCCCCTCACGGATGTGAGCCCCAGGACAGGGCCATTCTGCACCAGGCCTTGCTCTCTGCCTCCTGATCCTAGGCTCCCTCCTAGAAGTCCGGTAACCAAAGACGGTTCAGCCTCAAAGCCCACTTGGTCTTGGGGAAACCTGCCAGGATGTGGAGCCTCCGCTCAAAACACTCTAAGCCAGGGATGGTGGCACACTCCTGTAATCCCAGCTACTCAGGAGGCTGAAAGGAGAACACCAAGCTCAAGGCCAGCCTGGGAACCTCGACTGGAGCCTGTCTCAGAAACAGGGAAGGGTTGGGACGTCCAACCACAAGGCAGGGGGTCAACCTCAGAAGCTGGCGGAAGTTTGAGTCAAGTCAGGAAAATGCAGGATGGGGAGACGGCACCAGCACCGCCTGACACATCCACTGAGGCAGACCTCTGAGTGACCCGGCAGCCACGTCCACGGAGGGCGGTGCGGTGCCCGGGCCTGCAGGGTTCCGCTGAGCTGCTGAGCCGCTGCTGCACCACAAGGCAGACGAGCAGACACGGGCAGAAGCGCCCCTGCACAATGACTGGAATTAACCGCCGAGCTTTCTGCGTACTTTATTTGACTTTTGTTTTTGCTGGCTGAGTTTGTCCTTTTCTGTTAGAACAAGCTCACGGCATGCGTGCCTTATAGTTTCCTTCTACCTTGTTATTTGGAGAAAGCCCGACGCCCGCCCCTGTCTGGGCACATTCTGCCCACTCAGCAGCAGCCTCGAGAATAACACTCGCCGCCTGCCAAGCAAGGCTGGCAGCGCCCCCCCACCCTGGCCCCAGGGCACTGCGAGACGCGGCGCAGTCACGCAGCGCATTGCGTGCACGGTGCCTCCAGGCTCCGGAGGAAGACAACAAACAGAGCCATGCCCAGCCCCTTGCTCCTCTGCAAACAGCAGGCTGGGCCAAGTGACTGACTCTCGGCCCTCCACCTGTGCCTCCCTCAGAGGGGCCAAGGGGACTCAGTTGAAAGCCTGGGGTCTTAAGATGTGTGAGCACTGTGTCATCAGTTTCTTCAGTGAGCCCTTTACCTTGTGATGTCCCTTTTCCACATTCATGGCCAAATGTGGATGAAGCTACCAACACTGCTTCTCCCCATCCTGGTCCCTGTCAGATGCTCTGTCCATCCTGGTCAGTAAGGAGGATTTTCTACGTCATTGCTGAGATCACTGCACCATGGACACAGCACGCAGAAAGCCCAATCTCACTCTCTGGTGACCGTCAAGATGGCTTAGCAGGAGGTCACTGCTCGCTGAGGGGGGGGCGGGGGTGCGGGGGTGCTCCAGCTTGGTGCTGGGCAGAGCCTAGGGCCAAGCGTGCCTCCATTTCTGTCCTCGGCTGCTCCCAGGCCGTCTCAGAAGGCCACATAGTAGTGGTCTGTTGTGCCAAAGATGTCACTCTGGTCCTCCAGGAGCTCTAGCACCTGCTGGAGCACAGCCTCGCTCAGGCCTGGGTGGACGCTCAGGCGCGCACAGGCCAAGATGTGCTGGAAGTGGCAGCCCCTCTCCATGTCTGCAGGGAAGAGGCAGGTGTGTGAGCGGGGACACGGGACATGGCTGCCAGCCTCCCACCCCGGTATCTCCCTCTGCAAAGCTCCAGAACCGCCCCTGCACTGGGGCCCCATCCCCAGGCGGACGTGATGTAAAATTCAAGGAGCAGTGGACTAGAGATGTGGGGACCAAGTCCAAAAGTCCTCCTCTTGGCCCCCTCTGCCTCCACAGTGACAGGACCCGCTGCTGCGGGCCTGACTGCAACCTTCAGGGATTCGCATGCAGGGCTTTCCCACCCATCACCCAGTGGCACGACAGGGACGCTATGGGGAGAGGGCTTCTCTCCACCTTTGCCCCGCTCTCCTGCCTCCTCGCCTGGCTTCCGAGGAGTCCAGCCTGCGCAGCTGAGATCTCTCGCTCTCTACCTGAACTAACACTGCATGGCGGTCAGCGGCACAGTTGAGGGCTGGCAACCGCTGTCCTTGCTGAAAGCCACGGTTTACACGAGAGGTCACTGCTATCAGGAGATCATGAAATCCATTTTCACGGGTTGTGATCACTGCTTTTCTTTTTTTTGAGACAAGGTCTTGCTATGTTCCAAGGTGGCCTCTCGAGGACAGGCAGGTGCTGACATGACCAGGGCATTCTTTTCTTACCAAGCAGATTAACATAGGCCAGCATAAAGGGCTGCAGGCTGTACTGCTGGGCAACTAGGATGAGTACTATTGGGATCTCACGTCACATACATATCTTATGCATCAGATAAAGCAAGTATTGGATTATGACATAAACGTACTTTTAATGGAGTCCACAAGGAACTTCATTCCTAAAGGCAAGCCGCCTTGGTCCTCACATCCCAGGACTCCCTGGCTGGGCTGGGCTCGTGGCCCCCCACACTCAGAACTGCCCCAGCCCTCACAGCCCAGGGCTCCCTGGCTGGGCCGGCCACAGCGCCCCCCACGCTCACAAGCTGTCCCACAGGCAGTGCATGCTGTACTGATTATAAAGTGCTGCAGGTGCAGGACGGTGCGCAGGGTGCTGCAGAGCTGGGTGAAGCACCCTGTGACATTCAGAGCACTGCTGTGGCACTGCCGAGCAAATCCCAGCACCCCGAGCTTGCTTTCCGCACCTATGGCTGGGCAACAGGCGGCTCTGAGGTCCTGCACTAACAGAGGCATTAAATTGCGCCCTCTAGTGGCTGTGTTCACTCATTACTCCTCCTGATTGGCTCGCTGCTCTCCACACTGCAAGCTGTTCCTTCCACTGTCACCGGCTAGGTCTGCTGAACAGCTTCTGCGTGCAGAGCTCCGGGTGGGTAAAGTGGCTGCTAGGATGAAAACCACCCACCTCACCGGCGGTTGTGTGCATGGAAAGAGACCCATTGCTGCTGCTTCCTACACAGGGACCCACGGTGACTCTCAGTGACATCCACACTCAGACGCACAGCCTATCCCTGTCTAGAGAAACTTAGGCTGGGCAGGGCGTGGTGACACATGCCTCCAATCCAGCGCTCAGGGAAGCAGGGGGAAGAGGACCGCCAGCTTGAGCCACCCGCACAATGCAGTGTGATCCTCTCTCCAAACAAACAAACAGGGCTGGCGATACTGAGCAGTGTGAAGGCCCCGCACTCAGCCCCCGGTGCCACAAGGGACAAAGAAGCGTCAGCCCTTCGCAGGAAGCACTGGCTCGCAGAGAAAGCTGATGGCAAGAGACGGCGGGTTTGCTCTCAGGCAGGGTAGTAAGGCCTCTCCACCCGCGGTGTAGTCAGCGTTACTCAGCGCCAACCTGAGTTCTGGGCGAAGGCTGAGAGTCGTGGGCATCCGTGGTCTCTGGGCAGCACACCTGGCGTGAGCCAGCGAGGCTGTGGGAAAAGCGAGCTTCCAGTCTCCTGGGACCAAGGCCTCGGCTCATCTACACTTAAGCAAGCCCCAGAAAAGACTACGGGGAGCACAGCCAGCAGGCGGCCCACAGCTGTCCGCCCCACCGCCCTGGACGGCCCTCCAGCCGCAGCAGGGGTCTCTACAGGGCGCCTACCTGGCTGTGTGCCTGTCTCACAGGGAGCCTCCCGAGCACTCACGCCTGGGCCTTAAGTTTCCAAGCACTTCTGTGCCTTGTTTGGGCCCCCCTGCCACTGGAAACCCAACCAGGTTTCCAACAAACCCAACTCATATCAAAAGAAATCTTAAGCCAGGCATGGTGGTGCAGGCCTACAATTCCAGAATTCTGGGAGGCTGAGGCAGGAAGATACCAACTTTGGGCCCAGCCAGGGCAATTTAGTGGGATTCTATCTCAAACTAAAAAAAATTTTTTAAAGGGCGGGGAGCCCGGGTATGGTGGTGCACACCTGTAATCCCAGTCCTGGGGGGCCGAGGCAGCAGGGCTATTGTGCATTCAAGGCCAGCCCGGACTGCACAGCGAGATCTAGCCCAGGTTGAACCACATGGCAAGACCCCATTTTAAAACAGGGAGCAGGGCTGAGACACAGCTTGGTGCGCAGGCCTTGGCCCTGATCCTTAATACCAATACTTGGCCTAGAGTGTCCGAGGGGCAGGAACGAACCCCAGGTAGTACAGATAGCTTAGTGGATACAACAGGTGCTGAGAAGTAACGTCTAGAGAGAGGCTGCCATGCTGGGACCTTCCGATGAGCACCTGCTTAGGTGGGAAAGTGACCGGTGGGCATATGGAGAACTGCCCTGTGCTAAAGATAAGCCCTGTTCTTACTGCCACGCCTATACGACAAGTCTCATCTTTCCTAGAGATTGGAACATTTTCAAAATAAAAAGTTAGGGATTAAAAGCCATCCTCGGCACAGAATTCTTTCCTTGTGAATAACTCGCCATTTGTTGTGTTCATACTTAAAACTGAAATCCCGGTTTAAAACCTTTAGCCCAATAACTGCCGCACATGGTGCCTCCCACGTCACCGTTAACTTCTCAGCAGACAGCGGATATCAGCGTCCACAGACCGGGCGGGGAGAGGCCACGGCTGGGACATCGGGAAACGCGCTTCATTTTTTTTTACCCTTCAGTGGCCTTGATGGTGTGCGCTTCACAAAGCCTTCTAGCAGCTGCCAGGTGAGCCCAGCAATGTCCTCACCACGCCTCTGAAGCAGCACAGGGGCAGACCCACCCACAGCCACGCCAGAGTGGCCTCCAGGGTAGGGCTGGGACTCGGGCTAGCTCCTCCTGAAGCCACGCGGTGCCACCTTGAGACGGGCACCTCTGGTCCTGTGAGGCCCAAGCCAGAATTGCTGCGCTTAGCCAGTTCCTTAATGTAGGCGCAGACCTGGCCCACGGAAGCCCAGAGCTCGAGTTTGCCCAACAGTCTCCTGACAAGGATGAAGGTTGGTGCAGGTGCCCAGAAGCAATGGGGTGGCGTCAGAGCTCGCTGGACACGGGTATGCCCTGCAGGTTGATGCACAGGCTGGGCCCTGGCATGAGGACAGTGCCACTGCCAATGAGCTCCAGAGCCATGGCCAGAGGGAAGGTCCAGGGTGTAGAACCAGACACTGCAGGCTAAGCGCTATCTGCGCTTTCTTCTTTCTTTTCCTTTTTTTTTCCTTCCTTCCTTCCTTCCTTCCTTCCTTCCTTCCTTCGTTACAGGGTATCACTACACAGTGGAAACTTGTAGTGATCCTGCTATCTCAGCCTCCCCAGTGCTGGCATTACAGGCATGTACCACCACAATGAGTTTCAGGGCCTATGGTACCAGGGACTGAACTTGGGTCCTTGCACTTACCAGGCAGGTGCTTAGACTGCCAAGCTATCTCTCCAGCCCCTCTTTTGTCTTTTTTGGGACAGGGTCTCATTCTGCAGTTCAGGCTGAGCTGAACTGAGCTCACTTTGTAACAACTCTCAACAATCCACCTTCCTTAGCCATCCTGAGTGACACCTCACCCTGCTTACCTGTGCTTTTCAAAAAATTACCTACTGGCCCGGGGAGACAGCTTGGTGGTCTAAGCATCTGCCTCACAAAAGCATCTTCTGGGCAGGTACGTCTGCCATTATGACTTCCAGAGGACAGGAAAAACAAGCACGCAGCGCAGAGGGCGCCGGCGCTGAGGCGGCTCCAATGTCTCTCTCTATTGCCACCTGCATGACTTTTAACAGTGCTGCAGCTATGGCGGTGTGACAGAGGAGTGACCGAAACAAGTGCTAGCAAAGCCCCTTACTTGTGCCCCAGTCCTCAGCTCCTGGGGTCGGTGCTAGGTGACAGGCTCGTGGCTTGCATGCACAGCCTGAACACGGGGCCCCGGCACCCCGCCATGCACTCATCTTGGTGGGCCTGCCCCATGGGCAGGCATCTGCTGCCCTTGGGTCACCAAAGCCACTACAGATGAACTGTGAATTCACTCAGTGCTCCCCCAGGCTCCAGGAGCACCTAGCTCCTAATTCTGCTATTAGGATGTGGCTGTGGCCAGGGTGCCTGGGCAGGGAGCACAGCTGGAATGGCAGGGCGAGGGTACCTGCCCCTGCTGGCAGAGCTGTCCCACGGGCACCTGAAGGCGCAGTAGACAGGCTTCCTCCTCAGCTGCACGTGCCTCCTCTCACTGTGCTGTGTGTGTGAGCAGGTGTCACATAGCTGCACCAAAGTCCAACTGACTTAGGCCCCGCTGTGCACCACCTCGGGTTCTGACCTCCCCAGGTCCCAACGCCAGGGCAGAAGGGCTGGCTGGCCCTTGCCACCTGAGCCAGGCCCAGGGATATGGAGCTGGAAGGATCAGCAGTGCATTTCCCCAGCAGGACAATCCTCATCTAAGCCACCATTCGCTGTTCGCAGACGCTTGCAAAGGTGGATTCTGAAGTCACCTTGAAAACTGACCAGTCTGCACGGGACGCTACCTTCTCTAACCAGCCTGAAAATGGCTCCTGCTCCTTGTGAGACTTGCAGTTGGAGTCCCTCCCCACTAGGGGCTGACCTAACGCCACCAAGAGCAGCTGCTTCCTAAGCCACCTTTGCAAACGCCCAGCTTCCAAGATGAACGCGTGCGTCACTTACATCCCTTTCAACATGGAAAGGCCTTGATGTTGACGAGAAGGAAGATCAGGCGTATGTGCAAAGGCCAGGGGCAAGCACCAACAGGAATTAACATGACTTAGACCCCAAGAACCAGAACCGGACCACAAAGTCCTGGCTCAGGGACAGACCACACAACGTCACACCCACCTGAGTCACCGCTCGGTCCCGGCCCATCCCAATGGTACAAGAAGCACATGTAGGAGCTCTCAGGGTTAAATCTTACTTGCAAGCAAGGTCCAAAGTGTCCTAACCTCGCTTTAGAGGGGAGGAAATGGCTCAGAAGAGGTGGCGCCTGACGTCACTTCCGGGAAGAGCCCTGGTCGGCGGAAGGGAGTAGCCCCTCCAGAGCACCCGTGCGTTGCCATGCGTTACCCCACTTACGATTTGGCTTCTGGCAGTCCTCTTGAATGATCCGGTGGATCTTCCTGTGCAGGTCTTTGTCTTCTCTGGTTACCTAGCGGAAGAAGAGTTGCGAGTGAAGAAGTGCTTAGGTAACACCACAGCGACGTCCTCCAGACCCTAAGGTGGCACCGAGGGACGTTTCTAAGATTTCCTCTCCACCCTCTCCCTACACCAACATGATTTTTCCAGTGTGCCTATGGCAAGCCAGTTCAGGAAGAGCCTCTGACTGCCTAGGACCAACCAGTTCTGTCCCCAGCGAGCAGCCGCCTGAGTCTCAGGGGCCACACCCGCAGGACCGGTTCACCAGGGACACGGGACAAGAAAAGCCAGAGCGCGGTGTGCCTAGGGGCAACTCTCTCCTTCAGCCTTCATATCATGTCCCCATGTCTTTTACTTGTTAGAATTTTGAGGGGGCAAAATGATCAAAGCCTCCCCGCAACTGTGAGGAAAGGGTAGCGAGAGAATTGAGGCTATCCACTGAAACACTCTACTCTCAAAAGGCAGACACAGCCAGCCCTGTTTTTTCCTCAACCATTTCACGTGAGAGGGAAGCAGCAAGCAAAAGGATTTCGCCTCCAGTCGGCAGTAAACCTGAAAGCATAAAAGAGAAAAGGAAAGGAAAAGAGGAAGGAAGAAGAGGGCGGAAGAAAGCAAGAGAGGAAGAAACTCTACGTGAAACTAACCTATAACTCCCACTGCAGAGACAGCCACGAAGGCCCAGACCTGACTGACCTCACAGCACTCTGAGAGGCTGAGGCACAAGGATCTCAAGTTCGAGCCTTGGCTGGGGCAAGACCTTTGCTTAATTTTTTTAAAAAAGGCTGGAGTTACGGCTCAGTGTGAAGGACCTGGACTCAATTCTTACTACTGAAAAAACAAACAGAAAGAGGCCATGTGTGGAGCTGCTCAGAGTTGAATTCACCAGCCAAAAGGAGTCCTGCCCTGCCTGCAAGAGCCACCTCCCTGAGGCACACAGGAGCAGAGGGGAGGAGTGAGGTGGGAGGAGGGGGCAGGAGGCCTGTTCCTGCCCCATCACCCCATTCCAACTCTGCGTGAGTCACCAGAGGAAGTGTCCAGCCCTGCCACACCTCACCCTGGTCAGGGCTTCCATGGTTCTGCAGCTCCCCGGGAAAGGCTGCCCTCTGCTGGTGCTGGCTGCCGGCCTGGGAGAAAGGGTGTGTGTGTGTGTGTGTGTGTGTGTGTGTGTGTGTGTGTCACCCTGAGGGCCTGACAACTCCAGCCAGCCAACCCCAGGCACCTTCCCACTCCCAGACAGGGTGGGCTACACATGTCCTTCTAGGCTGGAATGCCTCTTCCAGAAGTTACTCAACAGCTCTGAAAAACCCTAGGACACGGGAAACTGAGAGTAAATGAACAGCAGGAAGTGTACTGCTCAGGAAGCCTCAGCCATGGGAACCCAGCCAGGCAGACCTGACAGCAGAGCCGCCTCACTGCCCTGAAGCCGCGCCTATGCTGCCTGGCCTGGGTGTCCCAGGGACTTCCAGCCTGGCTCCCCCAAAGAGCAGGGGTTGCAGCAAGAGGCCAACTGGAACTCAGAGAGAAGGAGGCAGTGGGCCCTGGCTGAGACGCCTGGCAAGGACTCAGTGGGCACAGCCTCTGGGAGGCCCGCTGGGCTGTGCCAGCGGAAGCTTCCACGCACATGAAATGTTCCTTCGAGTCAGACTTACAGAAATAGTACGTGAGGTCACTAAAGACAGTCGCACAGACAGGGCCAATGCAACACTGTCTGTAGCAGCAAAAGTCGGAAAAACCACGGTAGCTCATCGCTAAGGAAGGTTAAGGAAAGCATGGCCAGTACCCGCGGCATGGCCTGCGACCAGGACAGCAAGGCTGAGGCGGACGCCCAGGATGAGTTGGGAAACGTGCCTGTGATAGGTGATTTTGGTGTCAACAGAAGTCACTGCACATTATCTAGAGCAACGGTTCCCTACTGTGCGAGGGAGTACGTCCAGCGGCATTTGTCACGATGGGACAGATACTACTGGCATCTACTGAGCAAAGGGCACGGACATGCTAAATGTCCCATGAGGCGCAGGACGGCTATCTGGCCCACGCAGAGCTGAGGTTGACCAGTTCTTATTTCTTTTAAACTTTATCTATTTATTATGTTACAGCCGGCTCAGCCTGCCATGGGGGGTGGGGCTGACGCAGCATGTGGTGCCGGGGATCAAACCGCGGTCCCTGCGGTTGCCTAAGCTTGCCTAAGCAGGAGCTTTAGACCACTGAGCCATCTCGCCAGCCCAACCAGTCCTAATTGATTAACTGATTTTTAAGGGTTTTATTTATTTATTTATTTATTGTTCCAGTCCTGATTTAGAAGAGGACATTTTTATAAAACAGAAAAGCCACAGGAGCGTGTCTGTATGCGTGCATTCGTGAAGCTACAGATAAATGAAGGACATACAGTTAAAAGAGGTACACTGGGGAAAGGCAAGGCCAATTTCCACTTCTAACTGTAGGTGTCACCTAAGTTTTTTAAAACAGTAAGTATTCATTTGTAACCATACATTTGTAATTGAAGCTATGAAGGAAATAAATAAAAAAGTTACGGGTCTCACATAGTACAGGTTACCAAAACCACCGCTCTTCTGGAAGACGAGTCCTTTTTCCTGTAGCAGCTCTATGGCGTTCTTAAATATGCTATGAATGGCCTTGGAACTGGTGTTGGTCTTAAATTCCTCCTGGACGGAGAGCAAAGAGAAAGAAGTAAGCTCCACCTTATAGCACCTCGGGACAGTTCCCCAGGCCCACAGGTTCACGGCTCCACCTAACCAACAGGCTCCTAATCTGCTGAGCCAGCAAGTGGTGCCCGCCAAGTGGACTGGCGCGTGCGCAAGCACAGCTGGGAGTTTCTCCGGCAGAACCACGCTCGGGAACTGTTCCGTACTCGTGATTTGGGTTGGACACCCTTGGGGCACACTTTGCTCCTTTCTTTGGTAAGACCCAGCGGCCGAAAGAGAGCATGCAGGCCTGAGATGGAGAGCGACGTCAGCTGTGAACCCCGAGGCCTTGACAGAACAGCGCTCGGCAAATCTCAACAAGGCGAGGAGCTTCCTTTCCGGGGACCTGGGCCTC
Organism: Capromys pilorides; assembly: GCA_004027915.1. Taxonomy (NCBI): domain Eukaryota; kingdom Metazoa; phylum Chordata; class Mammalia; order Rodentia; family Capromyidae; genus Capromys; species Capromys pilorides. The sequence continues at coordinate 11,437 of PVKN010017837.1, forward strand.
GGCTGGCCTCGGGACGGTTTCCTGGCCTAGATCAAGGACTCGCAGGCTCCACAGGGGAGACCCGAAGCTCCCTCTCCCAAGGGCAGGCAGCTCCTCCCGGCCTGGGATCTGTGCCTTGTCTCGTGTTCTCACAGAGCAATGGCAGACTCATCCAGGTAAGGAAACCAACTCTGCTCCTCGACTGCAGCCGTGACTGGCTGAGGGAGCCTGGCCTTGGGCTCCGGGCAGGAGCTGGGCCCCACCCTAGACGGACAGCGGCACAGAGCCTCGCTCCCAACCAAATTCCACGCACATCCCACTGCCAAAAGAAACCGTGGCTCTGCACGATCTGCTTATCGCATTTCTAGGTTCGATAAGAAGGGCCTCGTCGGGAAAAGCACGAAGGGAGCAGCATCCAGCCACCCCAGCCCCTGAAGTCAACGACACCATCACAGCGACTTTGTGTTAAGTTGGACAATAGGAAGTGCCCAGGGCTCTCAGGTTCCACCATCACCGGGAGCATCTTCAGTCTCCAGGGCTTTATTAAAGGGATCAAATGTAATGACACCGACCTCCCCAACCACAGCAATGTGACAGACTTATTCATAATTGATGGGAAAAAAATCATCTCCAACGACAGCACATACACTGCTGCAGCCAACCCGCTGTAAACCCGCGCCTGGGCAGACACAGTGCTTTGCCGTCAACACTCTGAAAGCCATCGCTCGGGACCTAGGCACTGACCACTCCACGTGGAGGGAGGGGCTCCTCAGTCCTCAGTGTCTTAGGTCTCTCTGCTTAGCTGGAGCTGTCACAGAGGAGCCAGCTGTCGTGGGAAGAACATGGGCTTCCCTGAGCGCTGGGCTCCTCGCCAGCACGCACACCATCACCAGAAGTTCAAGGTTACCCTGGCTTCCAGCCCCCTCCGCACGACTAAGGGGGAAGGTCACTCTGCCCGTGGACAGCGGGGAAGCTGGGACTGTGCAGAATGACCCTGGCAAAGAGCACAGCGCCCAGTTGTGACCTGCTCTACCTAGGTGGCTTCTGAAATGCTGCTCCTCCTCTCGTGCATAAAACCCCGGGTCATAGGCACATGGCCCCGTGGGCAGGGGTGTGAGCACACCCAAGAGCAGGGGCCATGCCTGGCGGGCCAGGAGGGTGACCCGGATTGGGTCCCCCACATCGCTAAGGGTTACTTAGCTCCTCAGCTAGAGTGTTCGCACCCAGGAGCCCGCTGGTAACAGCAGAGTAGAAACTTCTAAGCAGCCAGGAACAGAAAGACTGGCTCCATATATTAACCAGTCTGCTGGTCAGTAACAAAGGGTCACTCCGGACGTCTTTATAAGTATTCATTTCTTTTTTTTTTTTTTTTTTTTAATTTTTTTTTTTAAGATTAATTTTATTTTATTTTATTTATTTTATTTGTTTGCTTGTTGTGTTTGTTTGTTTCTTTTATTTATTCATTTTGTGGCTGGCTCAGCCCGCCCCGGTGGTGGCGCTGGCGCAGCATGTGGTGCCGGGGATCGAACTGCAGTCCCCGCAGTTGCCTGAGCCCTCCCAAGCAGGCGCTCCAGACCACTGAACCATCTCGCCGGCCCAGTATTCATTTCTTTAATGAAGTAATCACCAAGAATTGGCTTTCTCCTGCCTCCCCGGGTAGAGAACAAAGAATAGGACAGACCAGGCCTCTGACCTCACAGGTCTTAAGTTCTTACGGAGCAGAGCAACAACAGAGACACAAGTAGCAGGGCGGTCAGAGTGTAGGACAAGTAGCAACCAGAACAGGTGACTGGGGGAGAGGAACAAAATAAATAAAATAAACGTTAAGTCACGTCATAAGAACAAACTTAAAAATAAGAAAGGCAGGCCTAATGCCAAAGTCTCCAATAATTCTTAACTTCAGACAAACACCAAACACTAAAAATGTTTGCCTGTAACACTAGAGGTTAAAAAAACAAAATAAAAAGGAACTTCAACATTCTGAGTCTTTTACTTGTAAACTAGATGGAATACAGTTGGACCTCTATTTAAACTCCAAAACATGACAGATCAACCTCATCCTGAAGAAAAGGGAACAGCCACTAAAAGACTCTGCTGCCCACTGCGGGGAGGTTAACCATCTTCCCCCTACCCCTCCCCGTCCTGGGCCCTGGATGAAATGGAAAGGCCTCTCAGTGCGTGCTAAGCGCCGCCCAAGCCTGTTCCTAAGGTTCTAGTCCACGTGACGTGCCCGAGAGGAGGAATGAGGAGGAAAGGGCGGGCTTGCCTTCATTTCAAACTCTTCAAGGGCAGCAGCAGCGGCAGGCAACCCTTCTATGATACAAAGGGCGTCTGTGAGAACCGAGACTGCGTGGCGCTCTGCAGCCCACCCTGGGTCTTTACATCAGTCAGGGTCACCCACACCCGTCGGCCGGCCGAGGGACTCTGGTTTTCACACCGCACTCACCTGGTCTGAGCAGGTGCTGCAAGTCACAGGCTGACAGGCCAGGGACAGTAGGGAGGCCACCGCTTCCAGCTCCTGCTGGTAGAAGGTTTGCACTCTCTTCTCCAGGAGGAATTCTTTGACTTTTTCACTCAGCAAACATGTGAGACCGGTTATGTCCAGGGCACCTGGGTTGCTGATGGGGGAGAGTATTTAAAAGCCCTGCGGAAAACCATCACCTCTCTTCCTTTTTTGGTATGCGTAAGACAGGAAGTTAGCTAGAAATGCAGCATCACAATGCAATACGCGACGTGTATTGATGTCGGGTTTTGACATCATAGCTCATACAGTGAAGAGCCTGTATTTACTTACAATGATGAGCTAGAACTGTAAGAACTAACAGAGATAATCATGGTAGAGTCAGGGGAAGAAAGCAGAGCTGCCGTGGCAGCAAACATTAGTAAGCCTAGACGTCTGGGACGCTGAGGCAGATGAAGTTTGAGCTCAGCCCGGGGAATTTAGCAAGATCCTGTCTCGAAACAAAAAATACAAAGGGATGTAGCTCAGTACAAAGGCCCTGGGTTCAATGCCCAGTAACCACCAACCCCGCTCCCCTCCCTCCCCCCTAAAAGAAAGTCAAAGGAGAAACTACAGAATATACTGATGAAGCCCGGGACAGGGCAACCTCTGGGGATGGCACTGAGGGGACAACTGTCACTTTCTATTTCATACGGGTCTATCGCTTACACTTCATTTAAAAATTCCTGGATGTATAACATAATCACACTTAAAAAAAAAAAACAAGGGAGGGCCAGGGGCGTAGCTCAGTGGTACAGCAGTGGCGTGGATGTGCACAGGCCTGGGTTCCATCCCTGGCACGGCAAGGGAAAAGACAAATTTATTTTTAAATTGAAGAGGACACACTTAAAAACCCCCTTTCTCTCCTTCTTCCACGCTAGCCTCCCAGCATGTACCCGCTAGGGGACACTGTTACTAGTTTTTGGGATCTCTTCCCACGTGCTAGCAAATTCCCATCTACCATTCCTCCTGGGTTGGGTTGGGTTTGACCCACTAATTGACAGCTGCAGTTTAGCTGCTGCTGTTGGGGTGCTTGGCAGGCTTTGGTTATGACTGGTGCTGTAATGCGCTTGTGAGGTGCCTCGCTAATTTTCTTCCAGTCTCTTGCCCTTGCGTGAGTTGAGCTTCTTGGATTGTGGGTGTACTCAGTTTTCATCCGACTGGGAAAAATGTCAGCCATTACTTCTTCTGGTATTTTTCCTGTGCATCCCTTCTACTCTGTTGTGGTTTAGAGCTAAACTGTGCCATTGGGGTCTTGTGGGTTAGCTCAGTTGTTTAAGCGCCTGCTTGGGCAAACCGAGTCAGGCACAGGGAACCATGGTTGATCCCCAGCTCCATCTACCACTCCAGACCTGCCCTTAAGGCAGCCTAAGCCAGCCAAAATAAACAAACAAACTGCCACAAGTCTCAAATTTAGAAGTGGCGTGGCTGGAAGGGATGGGCCATGGGGCGTGGCTTGGGAGGGTGTGGGCTCACCCCAGCTGCGGCCCCTCTCCTGCTTCCTGGTCACCAGGAGGTGAGCAGCTCTTTTGCCTTGGGTCCAGATGGCGGGAGCCAGAACAAATCACTCCTTGTTCAAGTTGTGAGTGTTAGATATTGTGTCAGCAACATTAATCCTGCCTTTTCCTTGCAAGGCCCCCCGGACATTTGTGCCATTACCATGCTCACAGCACAGGAGGAAACGGGCTTGCAGAGGGCCAGAGTGCCGCCGCGCTCCAGGCCAAGCCCAGCTTCGCGCTGCAGCTGCCCGGCCCTCCTGCACATCTAGGGCAGGGGCAGTGGGATGCACGCACCTGCTCGCCTCTTCTTGCTCCAGTGCCAGGCTGCGGAAGGGCTGGTCATACACTCTCCTGTAGAGATCGGGCAGCTCAAGCATTCTGGCCATTTGAATGTTCCACATTGGGTCATCCACTTTATCTAACAAAAGGTGAGAGCACGATCAGGTCTTTCCGGTCCAAATTACTGCAGGGGCAGCAGTCTGGATGCACCGGATGGTTCCTAGTCACCCTCGGAGAGGGAAGGCGGTGCCCTGCGCACTGGGAGTGGCGGGGAGTGGGTGGGGACAGGAAGGCGCAGCAGCGCAGGGGTTCATCTGTCACTGTGGAACACAACAGCAGCTGCGCTTGACATTTCCAGCTGTGTGTCACCTGGCCCAGAACCAGGCAAGCAGGTGAGGAACTGTCCCACCTCTGAGGAGCTGTTCTCTTCACTTACTGTGAAGGCCTGAATGCTGCCCAGGATGTTGCCGTCATTTTGGAGAATATCAACAACCTATCTGAGTGGGGAGACAGAATTTCGAGTATCCAAGAAAATTTGTAAACTAGATGTAGCAAATCATTCATTTTCTTTCCCAATTTACTTATAATCAGTTTTCTTCAAAATATGTGTTAAAACTTCTGGGGTCTGGGGAGATAGCTGAGAGGAAGACTGCCTGCTTAGCATGCCTAACACCCTGGGTTCAATTCCCATCATCACCACTCTATAATCCCAGCACGCAGGAGGCTGAGGCAGGTGGATCACTGTGAGCCCAAGACCAGCCTGAACTACATAGCCTATCCAAAAAAAAAAAAAAAAAACTGGAAAAAAAGCAAAAAGAAATGCTGCTCTTCTCAAGAAAGCAAGCTACACCATCTAATTGCACCCTGCAGAGTTAAGTCTTCCAAGCCTTTTGGAAGTTCAACTTAACAAGAGTTCACTGAACTCAGCCCGGAACAGCGGCCAGTCTGGCAGAGACATCCCATACTTACAGTAAATGGTGGCATGAATTTCTCGCTCCTCTCTGTAAGTGCGGATGTAGCCTCTGACTCGGATCACATCCCCGATGCCTATCCTGGCTCGGTGCTCGATGGCCTCCTGTAGCTCCTCCAGCTTGGGAAGCACACTCTGTTCCCTCGCTGAGCTGGGCGCAGCTGTGGGGGCCGGGCCTGGCGTAGCTGTGGGAGCCGGCAGGGGAGGAGGCATTAGCCCCGGCACTGCGCCCATCGGCAGGTGCACAGGGGACCCAACGCATTTGTCCTCCTAACCAGCTGCTGTGCCATGGAGCACCTCCGAGCCTTGGAAACGCTCTACAGAATAAAAGCCGTCACTGGGAATTACTCAAAAGTGGAAGGAAGGGAACAGAGTGTGGGCCAAGGCCAAGTGGGGGAGCTCCAGCGGCAGCCGGGACCTCCTCTCCCACCTGTGTACGGGCAGCTGGGCCG
>PVKN010017838.1:0-17132 GCA_004027915.1 Capromys pilorides
TAGACTCAGTTTGCACCTAATGGTATGCATGTGAGAAGGAGAGAGAAAGACAGAAAGAGACAAAGACAGAGATGGAGACAGACAGAGACAGAGACAGAGACAGACAATGGAGGAAACAAGTGATGATTTTAACATTCTAAGAGTGAATTGAAGAGAGTGCTTAAAACTTAGATAGAAATAAAGAATAGAAAAGAAGGCAAAACCTTGGAAAAACATGATCTTATCGGACTAGGGCAGCTCAACTGACAGAACTCAATAGAAATATCATAGCTAGATATTTGTGCTATAAAAAGTCAGCTACAGAGATTGCATTTGAAATCATGATTGTCATCCTGGAAATGGGTATTTTACAATATTTTGCTGAAAAATATTCAAACAATAGTTATTAAGCATCTGGTGCAAAATCAGAGTCTATTTAAGTATTGTTTGCCAGCTTATTCAATCATAGGCAAAAGAGATTTGAAAGAAGAGACAAGAAGCTATCAATGAATAAAGTAGTGTCTAATGGATAGCAGCTAATGTGGGGCACATTTTTAATGGACCTCCAATGGTGTCACATTTGTCAAGCACAAATCTGTAGCCAGAGGTATTAGGGACATCTAAATTTATGGATGCGATCCATTGGAGGTGAAGTTGACCATAACACAGGGTTATTTTCATCCTGACATCACAAGATATGCACTTGGTTCTTACCAGAATCATGAAGGAAATGTCCATATGAACACTTTGTATCCTAAGTGCATTAGCAGGAAAAAGTTTTCTCTTCAATTAGTATATTTGAATATATATGAACTTATATATGAACTGTATGAACTTATGAAGTTCATTATGAAATATTTATTTAATAATTTATTATGAAATATAATGAAAAGCTAATATAAAGGATTGGAAAAGAGATAACACAAGGGGACAATTTTTAGAGTTATATATTTATGGGAAAAGTTTTCATAGAAGAAACTAAAATATTCTTTTAGTTTATTAAACTAAAAGATGAGTTTATTTCAGTGGTTTGATCCCTGAGCCTGCTGTGCTGGCCCCATCCCAGGGGCACACTGCAACAGCAATTGAGACTGGGTGTGGAGGCACACGTCTGTAATCCCAGCTCTTGGGAGACTGTATACAGGTGGATCACTATGAGTCCCGTCTAGTAGTGAGACCCTGAACACCCTGTAGACCCTTCCCTAAAATAAAATACAAAAAAAAGAAAAGAAAAGAAACTAAAATATTGAACATATTGACTGTTTTGTGTTCAACTTCTCAAACTAAATTTTTAAAAGTCAAAGAAAAAATTCAGGGCAAACATTATTGATCAAATCATTTTAAACCATTTAATTTCTGACTAATATTATAATTTCATTTAATTGGGTGGACCACATTATCCAGAATTTTAATTCAATATCACTATATTTAGAAAAAAAAAATCACTTAGGACAGATCACCCAGTCTGGCTCCATTCTGTGCTTGGAAGTTTCTGCTTACCAGGTGCATAATTGTGACCTGGATTCCTTAAAAAGACACTGTGACTGTGACTGTGACTGTGACTGTCAGACTTCTTGGTGGTTTTGCAGACGGATAGGTGCTGTAGAGGAGTTGAACTGCTTCTTTTGGAGGGGTGCAGCACACTGGTACAAGCTGATGCAGCCGTAAGTCACAAGAGCTAACCCAGGTGCTCCTGAAGGAAAGATGAAAGTGAAAATCATCCAGATGGGAGGCAAAGAGAGAGCACCTCAGACGTTCTCATGGGAGGTTATCTCGCCTGTGCGTGCATACATACTATAGGTGTATATTTTAAAGCATATGCCTTACTATGCATTTACACTTCTATTTTTCAGAAACTGTTAACACTCAGCGATTTCAATGACAGTCCTGATCAATCAGAACTCATTTACAGGTCACCTGAAAAATGAAAGGAAAGGAATCCAACGTCCACCCAGAAAATGCCAGAAGGTGTGGTATCCGAGGAAGTTTGCATCCAGAAACAAATGGTTTTATGTGGCACAAAGGTAGAGTAGTGAAGCAAAATCACACAGTTTTGTATGATAGTGGAATTTTTTAGATCAATTCTCTAAATTGACCAAATAAACTAAGCGTTCATTTTTCCATATTACTTTCTTTATATAGAGAGATCAAACCTCCATTAAAAGCCAAGTAAAACAAGATGGTAGAGAGGCCTGGCTAATATATTTCCTAACATTACAATAAAAGTATCAGCACCAACTCTTTGAAAAAGTGTGAACAGATAGTATGTGGTGAAACACTTAGTATTTTAGGTTACAAATAGCAGTGCTGACTAGAGGTTTACTTACAGGTAGTGAGTTATAAATTTTGTTTGAAAGAAACTGAGTTCCTCTTTTAAATGAGTGCATTGCAGATTAGATTACCATATTCAGCAGTGGTGAGTTTTCAAAATACAGTAAATCCCTAACATACAGACACTCAAACATTCAAATTGCGAACTTTCACAGATGAGAAGGGGTTGAACGTCAGCAACATTTGTAGGTGCAAGCAAATCATGGAACTTGTAGGCCAACTGTAAAGCAAAAGCAGTTGATCTACTCTGTTTGGGGATGTATTTGGATTTTTATGCTTTGCATTTTGTCGAAGGTGTACAGAACTCACTTTGTCAGACTTGTGAACTGATCTGATTTATAAACATTCTCCTAGAAAGGACTCCATTCCTAAATCAGGCCTGACTGTAGCCTTTTTGGTCCTCTTATCTATGAAACACACTATATAATTTACTAGGTAGTTTCTGTAGGAAGAAAAGCTTCCAAGTGTTGCTTTTCATCTTAAATTTATTTAGAAGGACCATAACAAGGTTAATAAGTGGAATGTAGGTCTAAATATAATTGGAAATCACATGGATTCAGACAAATAATTGGTTTTCATAAAGCTATTTTTAAGAAGGATGTAAATATTTCTATGTTCATAAAAATATACATTAAGTTTAGAAATCGAGAGCTATGAAAGATTAAGGTATCTACCATATAAGTGCTAAAAGATCCCTAAGAGAAAAATAGAAAGCACAAAATTTAATACACATGCTTTAAAACATAGAGAGCTTGAAATCTGAACCCCAATGGACCACTGTTTTATCAACTTCATTCTTATTCAGTCTGGTTTCAAGCAGTTTAAACAGAAAAACAGTGACCTCTGAGAATTTCTCTACATCATGTGATACTAGCATATGCCTGTAATCCCAGCCACGGTACTTGGCAAACAGGTGCAGGATCACAATCTTGAGGTCAGCTTATACAAATCAGTGAAACTCTTCCTTAATGTGGAGAAATGAAAAATGTCTGGGGTTGCAGCTCAGTGGCGGAGCACTTGCCTAGCAAGTGCAGCACTCTAGCTTTGATCCCCAGCACTGCCAAATTGTTTTCTAGACAATAAATTTTCATTTATATGATACACTTTTATAGTATTAAAATGCTAGTGTGTTAACTAAATACAAATAGCCAATTAGAAATTCTGACCCCAAATCTTTGATTACGTTGATCTGAAATTACTAGGTTCTTGTTTTCATATCATGTTCGCCACGAATATCAGAAATGTAGTTTACATATAATCTTACATGATCTCACTTACATGACTTACAAAGAATGACTAGGAAACAGTGCACAATGTGAATAAATGATGAATAGTGAATGATTGGTAATACAAACATAATCAATATGATATGGCTGTGTTCTGCAATCTTGCCTATCTGCAAAGGCACAGGGAATTAGAATATTTTCTTCTAATGTATGCTAGTTTAAATACAGTATGCATTTAATACATATTCTTTAAATTCATTTTCAATTTTCCATCCTTCAGCTTCAAACACATCAACTAATATAGGAAGACTCATTTACGAGTTAACGTACATTTTTTTTTATTTATGACAACCTCATTGTTCAGTCTGTAAGCTCCTTACCAGGCAACAGCCAAAATGTTTAGATTCCAATTATTTTACATCACTTCTTGCCAAATTATCACTAGATTTGCACTTTAAAATTACATTCCCAGATAGCCCAACTTGGCCCATAAGCATGTTTAATTCATTTGTTATTAGTCTATGCGACACCTTGTTCCTTTAACTTTGCAGCCACTGCGGCAGGCAAGCCAAAGTCCCCCTTTTCTGTGTGGGTTAGTTAAGATGTATCTGGCTGTTTTGCACTATCTTTAGTATGCAGGGAGCAGAGAGATGAAGATAAAAGGTGAAATGTCTATCTTTGAGTCCTCTGCAATGCGGAATAAGTTATCAACCCACTAACATGCATGTCTGAATAGACTCCTTTGGCAACAGTGAGATGTTATCTTCTATGACATGCGAATTCCTCCCTCGTGTCAATCCATGAAAGTACTAAAGAATAAACGTGCTAGTAAAATGAACGTGGCAACACCACTGGGACTGCAAGAGCATCATATTTTCCCCAGATCCTTTAAAAAACACTCTCCAGTTGAATCCTTGATATACATATAAATTAGCTAGTGTGAAGAAATGCTTGAAAATCCATCTCTTTAATCTCATAGAGTAGGTATGGGGAAAACACTGCTAAAGGCTCAGGGGCTTTGTTTCCCCCCCCTCCCCTTCTACTCTGTCATCCTCCTTCACATTCAGCCTACAGGGATATCTGTAAGAAATAAGGAGTCTGCAAACTGGTCAGCCATGGTAGATAAATAAGTGGGCTTGACTGTCACTTGACCCAGAGTAGATGAAGCCACAGCAAACAGTTAAATTCATGCATAATAAGAAGCATAAAAAATAATAGCTAGCAATGATGGTGCAAAAGTTGTAGTCTTGTAGATGCATTCATTCATGTTATTAATTCCTCTCAATAGTTTCATGAAGTTTTATTTTGTTTCAACTTTACAAATAAGGACATTAGGTAGATGACCTAAATAGAGTCTCTATGTACATTTAGAGTAAAATGAAGATGGCCACGAGTTTATTCCAGGGCAGCCTGAGATCCACAGTAAAACCTTGTCTCCAAGTAGAAAGCATAGAACCTTTCCTTCTAAATGGAATCTAGCAAGGTAGGTGGCTACTTCTAGGCACAGAGGTACATTTATGATGTAGCACAAGTCATGGGACATAGTCATTGATCAAAACAGAAGCGTTTCCAGTGGCTCAAGTGCAGATGGCCTGGTGCTCAATGTGGTCATGTTCAGAAGGAAGGCTTCTGGGAAATGTTTGAACCAGGAGGGCTGTGATCTCATCATCACCAATGGATCACCGCCCACTGATGGGTTCAGAATTAGGCAATGTTATTTCCAGGTGATGAAAATGTAGAGGGTGGTGCCTGGTTGAGGAGAGGGAACACTTAGGGACTATATCTGGTCAGTCTCAGCCTGTTACTCCTTGGGCCTAGCTCTTTCTCTGATTTCTGGCTGCCTGAAGTGAGCCTTTCTCTGCCAGACATTTACCATCTTTCTCATTAGGTACAAGTCTGAGACCCCTGGAGCCAGACGAGCATGCTCCAAAACCAAGGTCTAAACCAAACTTTTGTCTTTTAAATTGATTTTTCCAAATGTGGTACACACATGAACACCATAGTGTAAATTAACCAACTGGTCTACCTGACAGGGAAGCCATCAGTCAATCATCAATTCATATGTTAACACTGTTGTTCAAAAACTTTGAGAATGATATTCCCTTCATTTTATTTCTAAAACCTGAAATAAATTCTCATTGAATAGGAAAAGTGGAGCCACATCAAATTTAAAGTACTGGAATTTGGAAAAGATAAATGAAATAAAACAAAGATCTATAACAAAATTGCTCAAATTAGCCTACTTTAGTAATATGCTACTTTTAAGAGTGTATTTCATACAGCTTCTCACTATGCAGCTGAGCCTCATAGTGATCCTCCTGTTTTAAGCCTCTCCAGGGCTGGGAATTACAGGAGTGTGCCACCACTCCCTGTCTTCATGGTCAGCTCAGCACGCCATGGGGTGGGGTGGGGATGGCACAGCATGTGGTGTCTGAGAGTGAACCCCATTCCCTGCACTTGCCTAAGCAGGAGCTTAGTCTGCTGAGCTATCTTGCCAGTCCTGAGTAAAATGCTATGTTGACCAAGACTATTCTAGGAACAAAGGATACAACTGAAATTAATAATTATTTCTAAGGATATTTCCATTATTTAATTAAAAATAGAGATAGATGACCACCAAAAAAGTAGAATTTACACAAAAAGTAGTAATCATTGCTGTTGAATCCATAGTAATGTTTAATTAGTCATAATATTATTCCAGAAAAAGATGTTCAACTTGTTGTCATATATAAGGTAGTCTGCTAAATGGCGAGGTAATATAAATATCATCCCTCAATGTATTTCCATTCTAAATAGAAAAGATACAACATTCAAAGACATTTCTAGGAAGGAGTATGAAATGACAAGCATGTCCACTCAGCTTAAAAGTTAGAGAACGCAAAATTAGTCAAGTATTCAAAGAAGGTGAATTTAATTCAGGGAGAATTTTGAGATTAAAAAAAAGGAGTAGAATCTTTAAAAAGTCATGTACATAAGATGACAAGACTAACACACATGCCTGCGTGAAGGCACAACGATGTCCTATGATGTTAAAACGTTGGCCCTGGGGTTTGGAATGGTAGAATCGGGCAGCAATGGTACCAACCAGTATCACAAAAATGGAGCAATCAAAACTACAGTGGTATGCTATAAATACCAAGGTAGGACGTTTATTGGAATTGATGGATGCTAGTCAGTGAACGTGAATTCCAAAGGAGGCAATTGGTGTGATGTGCTGGAAGCCATTGATGAAGATGGGGTGGTGGAAATTTGGTAAAGAATCTTTCTGGAAAGGAAAGCAGTGGCTGCTACAGCAACCCACAGCCTTGACTTCAGGCTTTGGGTGGAGTTTGAAGAGTTCCTCAAACTCCCTTACTCTGGAGTATCTCTGAGAAGAGTCTGCAAACTATCTTTCATGTAGTGTAGTCTGTCCAATGTTTCTGAAAACCACACTGCTACTTAGATACAATAAAAATGCTGTTCTGTGGAGCCCATTGCCAACTGCCACTATTTGAAAAGCTGTATTAGGGTTTTATAGATATGAAAAATGCAGATCAAGTAATTAAAGCAAACTTGTTGGGTTATTTAGGTTAAAAAAAAAAAAAACCGGCAAAGAAGACTAAAATATAAGTATGTCTAGATGCATTCCCACACCCTGGAGATGGTTATATTCCATGTGAAAAGGCAAGTTTGACAACTGTCTTTCTCTCTTTTTCATCACTACATAAATTTTTCTTAGTGCTTTTCTATTTAAATATTATGTGTCAGCATCCGTAAATTGGTAGATGATAACATGAACTCCCATTGTCCCAACTTCCCTGTTTCTTCTCTCCTCTATTTGCATTGGCATATGAACTCTTAGTTCCACTAAAGGAATCATTTGGGACAAGAAAATTAATTTATTTGAGCAGATGTATATAAACATTGCTCAGAATAGAATCACAAAACAGCCTAGTATTTACATAAGGTCCCTATAATTGATGACCTTTTATAGTTTTGTGTGAAGAAACCAAGGAGCTGCCTAAGAAGCTCCATGGAAAATATCAACATGATTAGAAATCCAGGCTGGTCTCTCGAATTCCAGTTCTGTGTGTGAAGCTCAGTGAACCTAGAGGGGGAGGTCCCAGAATTCCTCAGTGGAGCAATGCATTCTTTGCTGAACCAAAATCTAGATGATATCATGGTATGCAACAACGGGAACTATGGTGCTCAACATTGTTAATGAAAACGTTGAATTCTACTCTTTTTTTTTTACATTGTAGAAACTTTCAAAGTTTTTAACTTAGCCCAGCCCCCATCTTGGGTTTGCATTGAATGCCATTGTTCTATTTATATTAGAACCAATCACCTCTACTGTGACATTTCCAGCTTCTTATTTTGAATCTTTGCAGTAAGCGAAGAATACTGTTTCAGAAAGCTCATCGTTGAGCATTATTTTTATTTTATGGATCAAAGGCTTTCACTGAAGATTAAGACCTTTCCTTTTACAATATTGCAAATTCTGAATTTCTCTGCCACAAGGGGGAAAAAGATAAGACTTATATACATAATCATTAAAGGTAGTGGGTATGGCTTGCCAAGGGAAAAGGAAACATATGAGGAAAAAATATTGTGGGTTTCTGGATGCACAAATGAGTACCAAGATAGAATAAAAAAATTCTTGAAAAAATAAATAATATTCCTTAAAAAGAAACCATTCAGGGTAGGAATTAACTACACCACATTTATGTGTGTTCTATGTTATAGGTAGACTTTATTTTGAAGCACTGACAGTGGAGAGCAATTCTTGGTAAGAAGCTCTGAGGATAAGAAATGGTATTAAGGAATAAAAGACTGAAAGATCAGCCCATGGAGGAACCTCAACTTAGGTGTTTTATAACAGAAGTCTGGGGGTTTGGCCAGTTCCTTCCTTCCTTCCTTCCTTCCTTCCTTCCTTCCTTCCTTCCTTCCTTCCTTTCTTTTTTGTATTTTTAGTACAGGGTCTACAGGGTCTCACTAAGTAGATTGGACTCATAGTGATTCTCCTGTTGTCAGCCTCCCAAGTGCTGGGATTACAGGCATGTGCCACCATGCTCAGTCTCCATCGCCATCTCAGTGCACCCCAGGTGGCAGGGCCTTCGGGGCATGCCAGAGATCGAACCCCAGCCACTGCATTCTGCCTAAGCAGGTGCCTTAGTCCTTTGAGCTATCTGGCTGGCCCTTGCCAGTATATTCTTGATAATAAATTTATGAAAACTCAGAGGAATAAATTTAATAAGCAAATTCATTAAACAAATTTGTTCCACTGAGTTGTCATAAATATATTTCCAATTAAGAGTAACAACAAAACAGTATCAATTGACTAATAATCATGTGGTTATCAAAAGTTATGTAATTGAGCCCCCCAAACAGTGAAGACATTCATCTACAAAAGAGCAATAAATGTTTATTCGGATATTCATTAATGTTTCCCTAGACTTGTATTCCTCATTTGTAAGACAAAGGCCTTTCTCAAGGAGATAGCAACATGACCTCAAGGAACACACAGCTGAACAGACAAAATAATTTATTCTCAAAATAGTAACTCATGTCAGAGCTTTGTTAGGACATGAAGCTTGGTGAGAATACAGACGGGCAGAGCATAGACAAGTGACCTTACTCAAACTCAGGAGCTAAACAGATAGATGTCTGCTTCTGCTATCAGACCAAGAAGAGGAGAAATACTAGTGAAAAGATCTTATCAGATGCTAAATACTTAGAAAAGAAACAGAGAGAAGACCAAAAGCAGTAATGGCTTCAGAAAGCTAGTAAGTATTCCTATGAAAAAATGTATCATTTACTAATAAAAATTTACATTTATCTAATACAGCTTATTGCAACATGAACTAAAAGAGAAAAAGTTTTACTTCTAATTTAATTTTTATTCCACTCATTGCAGGTACTGTTATGGTCTTTGAGCAATTTTTTATACATTTAATGTTTGCTTCCATATCTTTAAGCTTGTATTGCTCTATGTTTTTAGAAAGATTTTGTATTTTCTAAGCAGACTCTCCATATGTCTTTTACATTATGACTGGAAAGAGCCCTTGCCCAAGCCTGTGTATGGGATGCCAGGGTTTCCAGAATGAAAGATGAGCTGAGTGAACAGGAGACAACCTGGCTGATGGAGTAGAATCCATTTGATTTTACTTTCCTGTTAGGTACTATCTTATCAATGTATACTTTATCTCTCTAAATAGACAGTACTATTTGTGTGGGCTGGGATCATCTCTTAGACTATGTGCATCTTCTATTATACTGATGCAATATTGAGCTAATAGTCACTATCAAAAAAAAAAAAAAAACAAAAAACCCGTGATCTATTGATTTGTCAGGTCTTAGACTTAAGTAAGAATTTAATCATAGACACTTGGCTATGCATGCCCAGACCTAGGTGCTCAGCTTAACTGGTTTTAGATGAATAAGGATCTGTGGCTGAACCACCTGGACCTTCACCCATGAAATCCTGGGACTTGCATGTTGTAAACCTTTTAGACTCTTTCAGTGTTAGAACCATAAATTACCTAATTCTTTTTAACAGCAATTACCATTAGTTGATCCCTGAAACACTTGCATTCGTTGACCTCGAACTTTAGTGAGCTCATATCTGAACCTGAGTTATTATCCTTTTTATACATTTTTTTCAATTTTCCAAAGAGAAAGTACCCTGAGGGTGGCCTCCCTCTGAGAGGACAGTATGATATAATGACATTCAGGTCACAGAGTCATGGGCCATTGTCCAGAAAGTGATAACCCTCATGTCCACCAATTCATTTTTGAATGCTGAGGTTAGGTTCAATCTGGCCCAACAGAAAGTCGTCAGCCAGAATCAGATTATGTGCCCCAAACCAGCCACTTGGAGCAACTTTTAACCTACTGAGTGGCCCAAAACTCACAAAGCATCAGACCTGTTCCAATGGGAGGCTTCCTGCCGAATCATTTTGTGTGGCAGTTAGAGTTTGCTCGCTATCTTCTTCAGTTTGCAGCATCTAAAATGAATTACTAATCATAGCAGCTCTCTCTCTCTCTCTCTCTCCCCTCCTCCCCCCCCCACCTTCAGGCCTCAGCTTGTGTCTGCACTCAAGTCTGGGGGTCCTTGGTGTCAAATGTCAGGCCTTGTACTGAGCTGTCACACAGAAGAATGAGCTGAGATGATTGATGACTGGAAGGCCTGAAACCCAAACCTCCACTGCTAACGCTTCTTTTACAAAAAAGCTGGGGCTACCCACAGAGCCTATATTCAAGGTCACTTCGCATACCATTACACCCACCGCTCCAGGCTCCCACCAAAGCCGGCCATTCACATGGGGCTTACCAGCTGACTACTCAGCAATGCGCACAGCTCTCCCTCCACCCACCCTCTGCCCACCCTTCAGAGCTATGCCCAATGCTGGAATACTTCATGCCAGTCAAATAAAAGATGAACCACAAGACAGGGTGTCTTGGTCTTGTCTCTCTTTCTTTTGTTTTCTGACTTGTTTTTCCTGGGGCTACTTTTGCGCTGAGGAGCCATGTACTGGAGCTTTCTGGGGCACAAGTCAGATGACAAGATTATTAATGGGAGTAGGGCAATGTCATATCTGATTTCATGCATATTCATGAAGGGAGCCACACAGCTGGGACCATGAGCTGTGGAGAAGGAAAATAAAGAGTGCCCTGCCCCCACCCCAGGCATGAAAAATGTCATTGTGGAGATGAGAAGTCTGATTGCGAAAGTTTAAGTGGTTGTTTCCTTTACTTTGAACAGAAGCTGGTAAGATTTGAGAAATTGCCAGTCACTACCACCAGCACCTCTAACATCACAACCACCACCAAGCCATGTTCAACTCAGCGCTAATGTAGGGCTGCAGAATAAAACCGCTTGCTACCAGCACACACTGTCCTTGCATGAGCATGCAGAAACAAAATCTTTGCAAACAGTGCCCATAAAAGAAAAAAGGAAAACGTCCAGCCATTTCTCATGGCACTTAGCGCATGGGATATTTCTCCCGTAAAAGAGAAGCTGCTCGGTTATGAATTAAACATAAAAATCGTGAAAGAGGTAAATGTGTGGCTGCTCAGGTTAGGACCAACTGTTATTTCAGTTCCAATGAAATAAGTACCAGAAAATTATTTGCAATCTCATTTTTGCAGCCCAGACACAGAAGCATTATCGGAAGTTCCACCTGTTATTTCACTAAAGAGACCAACTAGCATAGAAAGGGCATCATACAAAGGCCACGTGACTCCAAATGGCAAGCGTAGGGTTCTTAAGAGGCACTGGTCGAAGAACAGCTCGCAGAAGGACTCTGCTGTGCTACCCGGCTGGGCTCAGCAACCCTGGGAGGCTTGGCTCTCAAAGGCAAAGAACAGCTGTCTCCAAAGAGGAAAGGTGACCGCACCATCCATTTCTTCCTTTTGTATTCGTTTATATATGTATTGCTTTCCTGTGGAAAGTGACCACATAGCAAGACTTTGATAGGTCAAGCCATCGACATCATTAGTAGTTTCCATTCACTGGTGTGGTTCTCTGTGCAGCCTGAATGACTGTAGATGGAATGAGGACAGTATGAATGGCGGCTTCTTTCTGCGGGTCCATCAGAGCACAGCGTTTTCATCTGTTTGTTTATTGTTTTTCTTCATGTTCTTGTTCTAGTTCCTTCCTTTCTTCTTTCCTTCCTTCTCCTTCTCCTACTGTCTCCTCCTCCTCTTCCTCCTTCTCTTCCTCCTTTTCATCCTTTTCTCCTGCCTCTCTTTCTTTTTTCTTTCTTTCTTTCTTTCTTTCTTTCTTTCTTTCTTTCTTTCTTTCTTTCTTTCTTCCTTCTTTCTTTTTTCTTCCCAGAGAATTGAACCCAGGGCCTTGTAGTTGCCAAGCAAAAGCTCTGCAACCATGTAGAGATAATGCAGCATTCAGAACATTCTTTACCAACCTATGCACCGGTTTTAAAACTGTTCTCACCTTGTTTTGGAAATTAGCAGAATTGTGTCTTGGATAGGCTTATCGAATCCACTAGAAAGTGCAGTTGTATCTGGATTCTGTGGTTCATATGTAAGGATATCTAAACTGAAGAATTAATTCCAAGTGTGAAGTAACCTGCATAAATGTATTCATTACAGTATTATTTATATTAGCATAATTTGTTGGCTTTTTACCACTGTGAGAACACATCTGACATCAATCAACTATAATCCCAGTACACTGGGAGGCAGAGGCAGGAGGATAGCAAGTTGAAGCCCAGTTTGGCACCTAACTAACTTAGAAAAATCTTTTCTTAAAATAGAACATACAGCAGTTCTGTATGTAACTGGGGTTACAGACATTTAACAGGGATATGTATAGTTTATATAAATGTTCTGGGTTCAATTGCTGTAATCTCAGTAGCACTAAAAAAAATCTACTTAAGAAGGAAAGACACCTTTTCTGGCTCAGATTGAGAAGTTCTGTCAATGATCAGCTGTCTTCAAACTTCCAGCCTGTAAAGGGGCAGAAGCACCCAGGCTGAGGCATGAGGCACAGCGAAGATGCCCACCTCATTGTGGTGGCAAAGAGGCAGAGGCTATGAAGCAGCCCAAGAAGACTGGGCTGGGCCAGACACAGTTCCTAAGATCGTATCCACATGATCCGCCTTCACCTCGGCTCTGTCTCCTGTCTCATTGTGTCCAGGATGCCATCAAATTAAGAGATGCTTGAGATCATCAACAGATTAATTCACCTGATGATAAAGTTAGAGCTCTCGGGTTTTGGTCACTTGCCTAGAAGCCCTTCTGCTGGCAACCAACCCTTTTTAGCACATGCGTGGGGGATATTTCAAATCTAAACCATGGCATGTTAAAAAATTACACAAAATATATATTTCTATACACAAGTGAGTAAGTACATTTGTCCATCATCTGGAAGCTCTGCAGTGATACATTCATGATCTGAGCTTGGAGAGGCAGCAGGCCTTGTTATTCCAGGAATATTCTACAAGTATTTTCTCTTTAGGATTGTGTAGGTGGATAGTTTTACAAGATTTTTAAGTAATTATCTGCCAATGACATAATCAGACTCATGCATCATCACAACTAATATATTCATGATATTTACTATGCATATAAAATAATAAATACATCTCCAGCCACTGAGCATTTCTCCTATAAGAACAGCATAGGAGGTTGCGCTTGGCTCCCTCAGTTGCTCCCTCTTGCACACCTCAGATGTGGTTTCCCATTGACCCCTCACAGAGAAAAACTGAGTCAGACAAAGGGGATGAGAAGCAAGTGGTAATTATTACTTTCTAGCTTTGTAGAACCAAATGATAATTCGAGTTCAAGTTTCCTGCCCACCTAGCTCTGAAGGATGTATGCCAACTCACACAACACACACATGGGCTCTACAACTTGTGTGAGTATGGTAAGAGATTTCTCCACTTTCTTTTCTCAACAAGCCATGTGTCTCATGTATAAGTATTTTCCAATAGTAAAGTGTTTTGCCACAATCCAAATTCCAATGAATACAAGCTTAGTGCTTGGGATTTCATATAGGTAGTTGGTTTTCTTTTAATCAAAAATATATAAGTAATCAAATTAAATTAGATGGATTATATTAAACCCTTATTAATAAATATTAAATGTTTTAATAGTGTGCTAATAATATATTAAGTTTTATTGAATGCTAATAATGCCTTAGGTTTTATATAAAATATATCATAAAACATATTAAATTTAATTATTCATGCCTAATAATGGGAAACTCATGGGGGAAATACCTTCTGGAATTTCCCTCTCCCACTCTCCTTTTTCTTTTATTATTACATTTTTAAAAACAACAAAAAAAGAGAAGCAAATATACCTGCTCATTGTGCGTTGTGAAAAGCATTGGGTGAGGAACAGAGACAGAAGAAGAAATTTGAAGGAGATCTAAAAGACAAATGGAGCAGCCAGCTCCTGCCCTGCCCTGTGAGTGTCCTGTGACTGGAAGAAAGGCACTCTGGGAAGACAATGGTTTCTGTGCTGTACTGTGCCGTAGGTCCAGTCACAGGTGGATGCAGACTGAGGAGCTCACCTGCAGTAAAGTCTTGGCCAGAGCTTGGATACAGCTGGAACATCTGCAAGCTTGGAACAGCTTGTTCAGGCAAGCTGAGCAAGGGCAGCCAGAAGGTGCGGAGAGGATAAACGTGACAGGAGAACACACAGGCAAAATGAAGCAGGCACTCAAAATCGCAGCCTGCAGGAAAGAGCAGCTGAGGATGGTCAGGAAGCATTGATTTCATCAAGGGAGCATCTGGAAAGTTAAGGTACCCAGCGGCCACAGGGAAGGAGGCCCTAAGGTGCACTCCTTCATCAGGCCTCATATTAAAAACACCTGGGGAGCTTGTAAAGCATACCAAACAGAAACCACACTCCAGTTTAATTAAATCCAAAATTCTGAATGTCAGAGGTCAGAATATGATAGTTTTAAAAGTTTGCAAACTTAAATTAGGGACTAGCATTAAACGAAGTTTCCAGGGAAATGCAAGCTCTTGGAGGGATGGAGAGTAAAGTATCACCACGGATGGATCAGTTGAGGCTGAATGGACCCAGGTAGTGCTCAGTGGGTCCCAGGTTTTACTTTGCCCCTGGTCTGCACTCCAGATTTCAAAGTTGGGTAATAGTAATAGTAACAATTGTGCCTTACATTACACTTAAACTTCAGTGCTTTTCTCTTCCAAATGATCACCTGAGACACTAATGCAGAGAGATCCCATAGCAACTAAGTGTATACTGAGAAAGGGAGCACTGGACTCTGAACCCAAAGGCATCTGAATGCCCTTCCATCTGTAGGAAATTCACACCCTGATCTCAGAATTCAACCCCAATTTTTTTCTATAGAGTTATCAATATATCTTTCAAGAATGATTTTAGGATAAGTTGTTTATTTTATACATAAATGAGTCATTATAAGATTTTTGTTTATGCAGTGTTTAAATTTCTATGGCATATTAAAGTTTCTTAAATTAATTTATAGTTTAAATATAAAAAGATAATATAGAGACAACTATGTTCCAAAAAGTAGTCACCAATAAATTGGTGTAACCTTTGAGGTCTGGGCAAACTAAAATTACATAGTACCATACTTAAAGTGTTAATTGAATAAACAACACTGTCCTTGTATATTTATCATGTATATGATAAATCTTCCTATGTACTATAAAAATCATTACAACTGTATTAATAACATGTGTATTAAGTTTCATGTATGTATATATGCAATAAATGGTAGCAGAAACTGTAATCTGTCTCCACAGCTAATCTGCCACACTGCCTCTGTGCAGTCAGGAGAATTTTAATTTTTCATTAAAAAATATACTTGTAAAACAACCAAAAACTAGCTTTGAATTTTGTTTGAAAATTTATTTCTTTGTCTTCATATTGCTATGGAGTTTGTCAATATTATATTGAGCAGTGTATAGAGGAGATCGATTAGGACCAGCAGCCAGCAGGACCCAGTGGTTCACTTGTTCAGGGCTTAGATGGGAGGAACCAGATATAGCAACTAGACCCAAGTCAGGTCCAGCCAATCAAGTTCAAGTTCAATAGAGCTAGACTTAGTGAGCTAAGATGCACTGCTGTTCCCAGCCAAGCCCAGACTGAGACCTAGACCTACAGGAGCATCCTTGTGGCACAGAGGTGAAAGCAGGTAATGGGGGTGAATGAATCTGCCTGGAAGACTCAAGGTGCATAAAGGGGAGGTGCCCAGACAGAACTCAGGGGCACTAATTTAGCATTGCTAATTGTACTGCTGTAAATAAGAAATCACCTCTGCCTTAACCACATGTTCTCCCTTGAGTAATAATATTGGGGGGTGCTTGGGTGATAACCTCATCAAAACCCTACAATGAAGAACGGGGGACAGTGCCAAATGGAAACTAATACCTCACACTTGATCAGTACAGAAAGTAAAATCTTGAGAGACACACAAAACAAGAATATCTGACACAGGACAGACACCTAAAAGACAGACTCTTTACAGAAGGGCTCTGAGTGCAGTGATGCAGCTACCTACAATCAAACTTTCAAAAAAGGATATCACAGAAATCAAAATAAGGAGTTTTATCTGAAACAGAAAATGACAAAATAGAAGCAAGGGCAATTTCAGGCCCTGAGCCCATCCAGAACAAACTCAAGAGACAACAGCATAAAGAAATTGGATGTCACGCTCCTGAAATTTCATAAATAATAGCAACTGAAGGAAAGAAACAACTGTAGAAGGGTATAGAGGAAAACAGATCAGAAATAATCTCATAGGTTAAAAAAGAAATGTCAACTATAATGGAAGAATTACTAAGCATTTCTAAAGGAGACATTGATAAAAAAAGAGAAAAATGATGGAAACCCTGAAGGACCAACATGGGAAAGAAACAGAATGCATGAAGCAGATTCAAAGAAATTGAAAACTTCATTGAAATTTGGCAAAACAGTTGAATGAAAGTGAAGATAGACTCTGAGACTTTGAAGACACCACTACAACTAGTGAAAAGGTAAAAAAAAAGATGTCTTAAAGACAACTAGGATCCAGATAATACTAGTTCAACAGCTGTAAAGTGATGCAAAGATGAAAAACATGAGATTAATAGGCATCAATTACAAATAGTCAACACA
>PVKN010017839.1:0-17219 GCA_004027915.1 Capromys pilorides
TGCCTGCTTTCTATACCAAGTGGAGGAGGAGGAGGAGGGGTAGGTGAAATGTCCACCTGGCCGGATACCTTGGTGGTTTTCACTTTGTGTCCACTGCTGCAGCTCCATCCTGACAGGTCCGGCAGCACCTTGCACTCCTCCCCGGGCAGGCAGGGCTCCATGTGACACCACCACCTCTGCAGGACGATGGAGGCTGTGGAGCAGGAGGAGGCAGGAGCAGAGCTCTGAGGGCTCTGTGAGTACAGCAGGCAGGCAAGGGGGGGGGGGGGGGGCAGCAGCTCTGCCATTTTCACATTCCCTGGCCTTGAGCTTTGCCTCTCTCTTGTCTCCCCCTGCTGTGCACTATGCAGACAGGCAGCACTGTTCTTATGCTGAAGCCTGGGACACAGCCCTACCACGTGCAATGCCATAGCTCTCTGCACCTCTCCCAAGGTCCCAGGTAACCTCTGAGGCAAGTGTCAGCAGACCCTTTGGTAGGTGGGAGCAAGGGCGTGGGCCATATGGAGCAGCCTGAAGAGCAGGAGTGTGCATGAGCACGGGAGATGGCATAGGGGCGTATGAGCATGAGGGCACACGTGGGGTGGGGTGGGGGGGGGATGTCCACACAGCTAAAAGATGGGAGGGCCGAGGCAGGGCTGAGAATGAGAGGGGCTGTGGAAGAGGCTGAGGAAAGCGTGGGAGGGGCTGGCGGCCAGTCTGGAGCAGTTGGTGTGAGGTAGGGAGCACAGTGCGGGAGGGAACGCAGCTGTCCGTGTGCCTGGCCACGGTGTGCAGGCTGTCTAACAAGCGTTGTCCCTATCTATGGCCCTGGCTGGCTGTCTCACCCTCCGCCCAAGAGGGTGACCCATCATTTGAGACTCTGACCATGAAAACCTTGAGATGGGCATGAAACTGGAGCCCCGGCAGCTGGCAGGGCCAGAACGGGCCTCCCCATCTCTCTGCTCCTGGCCTCCCGCCCGCCCGCGGCCGGGCCTCTCACTTACCATCCACACAGGAGGGCTCTGCCCGCGTGGTGCCAGCCACCTGGCCGGAAGAGCAGGAGCACCTGACCTTCCGGGAGCGCTCCTCAGTGCGGTTCTGGTTGCAGCAGCGGTGTGCCGCGATCACCTCACAGGCGCCCTGCTTCGCCAGGACTGAGGGGCCAGCCGCACAAGGTCAGGCCCCAGCCCAGGCCCCCAGACTTGCTCCCCACCCTGCTGGCCCTCCACCTCCCCTTCTCTGCTTGGGAAAAGCTTAAGCCATTTCTGAGGCTGGGAACGTAGCTCAGTGGTAGAATGTTTGCCTCACATGCTTGAGACTCAGTACAACAAATGTGAAAGATTTCCAATGTCAAGGGATGAAGAGAGGGTGGAATCTTCCTGCTCCTCCCCAGGGAGACCATGTCTACTTATCTCCCTGTGGCAGAGCCTGACCTGTGGGCAGAAACAAATCTGACATCCTACGCCAGCCCCTACCTCCCTGCTCTCTCAGGGTGAGGGCAGGGGCCCCGGGGCTTACATTGTGTAGGCAGGATCATCCGCTTACACAGGCTTTAGCCATCCCAAAAGGAAAACCCCAGAATTAGGCCAGGAGGGTAGACTTAAGCTCCACCGAAGGGGCCCCTCCCCAAAGAACTCCTCCCACACTGGAAGAGGTGCAGAGCAGTGACCTGCCCAGAGCTTCTCCTGGCTGAGATAGCAGAAGGAGCAGAACCTCCTGGGTGGCAAGCAGGAATGACCAGAACCCTAAAATCTGTGGATTTTAATCCACCTCAGGAGCTGCTTGCTGTGTGTGGGATGAGGGAGGGGGCGGGGTGGGTATTGTCAGCTCTGCAGGTCCCAGTCCCACTCCCTGCCCCAAACCTGTGGCAGTTGGAGGCCCTAAGGAAGCCAAAGTCAGGCAGGTCCACAGCCTGGCCAGGGCAAGTGCCAGCAGCCAGGCCCCTGGGCTCCAGTTCCGCATGGCTCTCCAACTCATCCTGTGGAGAGAAACACGTAGCCCACTCCAGCTCCAGGCAGCAGCTCTCTTGGCCCACTAAGCCCCTTCTCTGTGCCACCCCCACAGGACACCTTGTCCCCAGGCAGCCTGCAGCCAGGCATGAGGTCACTGCAAAAAGTGATGAGCGCCCTAGTGGGACCAAGGAACAGGAAGGGACAGTTTATGGACAAGGTGACCTTTAAAAATGCCTCTGAGGAATGAACTAGAGGGCTGTGACACAAGAGGAACAACAATGCTGACTGCCATGTCATGAGCTCCTGACCTGTGCATTTCACAGGCGTGCTCCTGTTTTGTGCTGCGAAGCAGAACTCTTATCACCTGTTTTATAAAAGAGCAAATGGAAGCTCAAAAAGCCTGGACACAAGCCAAATGACTATCAAAAAAGACTGGCCGAGGTCACTGTGGAGAACCTGAACAGGTGCAGCCCCTTCCAGACAGCAGTAACAGAAAATGGGGAAGGGTCTTCGGGTAACAGTATCCACAGTGATCTTTGGCAATACTTCACCATGAAAGGGAAAAAGGCAAAATGTGAACGCTTTGTGTACACCATGTGAAAGAGAGCATCTATCTATGTTCCTTGAAGATGCTTAAACTGGCCCTGGAAAAAGAACATGAAAACTACCAATAGTGTTTGCCATTAAGAAGGGGAACTGGGCCAGCAAGAGAGCTCAATGGAGTAAGAACCTGCTTAGGCAAGTGCAGGGACCAGGGTTCGATTCCTGGCACCACGTACCTCGCCAGCCCTGGCACCGGGAGCACTGAGCCAGCCTCCAAAGATCAACTGTGGTAGCATACACCTGTAATCCCAGTGCTGGGGAGGCTAGGGGCTGGGGAGATAGCTCTGTGGCACAAGTGCCTGCCTGGCAAGTGCAAGGTCATAAGTTCGAACCCTGGTCCTGCCAAAAACAAACAAACTAAACAAAAATAAAACACCAGTGGCTGGGGAGGCTGAAAATAGGAGGGTCACTACAAGTCTGAGCTGCATTGTGAGACCCTGTACCAAATACATTTTCTTTTAAAAAAAGGAAACTAGTTGGTTAAATGGAAGCTGAAAGGACATTTCTTTCTTCCCCCACAAGTTATTTATTTATTTATTATGTGTTTGGTACAGGGTCTACAGAGTCTTACTACATAGATCTGACTAGTGGTGATTCTCCTGTTTTCAGCCTCCCAAGTGCTGGGATTACAGCTGTGCACCACCACGCCCACTCTCAATTGCCAGCTCAGGGCACCCTGGGGGCAGGGCTGGCAAGGCACACTGGGAATCAAACCTGGCTGCTGTGCTCTGCCTAAGCAGGCACTTTAGTCTGCTGAGCTATCTGGCTGGCCCTCCCTCAAGTTCTTTTTGAGTTTCCAACCATGGAAATGTAGTAGCAATTCAATTTGAACAAAATTTATTTTTGTTTTGTTTGAGACAGAGTCTCACTATGTGTTCAGGCTGGGTGTGACTCATGGCAATTCTCCTGCCTTAGCCTTCCAGGTAGGATTATAAGAATGTACAACCACACAAGGCATATAGTTTACATTTGAAAAGAGAAAAAGGTCTATCAACTGAGGAATAGATAAGCTGTTTTTATACAATGGAGTATTACTCAGCCAAAAAGAAAGATCAAAGAGACTTTTATAGGTGAATGGATGCGACTTGAGATCACACTCATAAGTGAAATAAACCACACTCACATGTGTGAATATTGTAATGTCTCCTTGGTAGGAGAAACTGAAAGAGTAAGTGATAATCACTGTACAACAGACGTTGAGAAATGGGAAGAATTTGTTCAAAAGAATAAAGAAACTTGGATGAATGAAAAGATAATAGATAGGAAAAAGGGGAAAAGTGCAAGCCATTTATATTATTACTGTGGCAGTTCATTAAAATGAAATGTTTGTGTTAATATTGATGGGAGAGGGGCTGGGGAAATAGCTCAGTCGAATAAGTGCTTGCCTGGCAAGTGCAAGGGCCTGAGCTCAATCTCCGGTTCTGCCAAAAAGAAAGAAAGTCAAAGGATGTGCCCAGGGCCAGGCCGCCCGTGGTGGCCGAGGCCAGAGCCCAGCACTTGCGCTCTGTGTGCTGCCCAACCTGGCTACTGCTCTGGTTCCTTCTCCTTCCCCACCCACAACAGTTCAAGCCTCAAAAAATCTGTCCCACAGGGTGAGCTAGAAACTGGGAACCAGAAACAAAGAGAAACATAGGGAAGAAGTGCAAAGAGGCTGGGGGGCTGCCTAGGGGGTTATGAGTGGTCCCAGGGGTGGGGAGGCCCCAAGCTCAGGGGTAAGCCTGGGTCACTGGGTCTACTGCTCTCTTTGCCCTTTGGAGTACGGCTGAGCTCTTTCAAGGCTGGACAGTTCTGGAATCCCAGAGGCCAAGCCAAGGATGGGAAGCCTGATCTCCCATCTCCCTCCCCACCACCCCTGCCCCAGTGTCTGCAGGTTCCTCACTTACCTTCTTCAGGATCCTTCAGTGTCTGTCTGGTCATCTGATGGCCTCAGACTCACTCTACCTGGGCAAGCATGAAACCATGGTGTTGGGTGGGGAAGTGAGGGACAGAGGAAGCCCTCAGAGGCACTGGAACAGGTGAAGCTACGCTTGAGAGGGCAAGAAGTTGGGTTGGGCCCTGTAGTGCTGTCTAAACCGAAACTGTTCCCAGGCAGGGTCCAAGTCTCCCCGTCTTCCCCAGGAAGGGCACAGGGGCTGTCTGACTCTGGGAACACGGTGGGTAGGCTGGGAGGAGAGGTTGGGAGTTTCTCTGCCTCAGGAGTGAAGCCAGGCAGGAGAGGGACTAAGAATCAGCATTGTCATCTCTGGCCTTGGTACACAGCCGAGGGTCAGGGAGGGTCTCTGAGCAGAATGCATCGGTTTCCTGTGGGAGGAGGTTCCCCACGCCCTCAATCCTCTATCTCAACCTCCACCCCTGTCCTACTGCAGGGGTCTTCAATGGAACTGGCTCAGTTCTGCCATTGTCACCATCATTTCCACTCTAGAGAGCTCCAGTAGGGTGCACCAGGTCTCTGGGTCCCTGAGGCCCCAATCTCCAGCTCTTCTCCGTTCTCTCAAAGGGCTTCTCCTCTCCCAGTCACCACTGAGACACAGAAGCAAACGCAAGGATGGTGAGGACAGGAAGAAGTGAGAACCCCTGGGGTTCTAGCTCCCAGGAGGAGGGGGCTTTGAGGGTGCAGTGGGGTAGCTAGAGTGGGTATGCTCTAAGGACAGCTCCCATCCTTCCAGGTGCACCTCTTTTTGAGTAGATCCCACCTCTCCTGCCCCACCTCAGGAGCCCTTGCTTAAGCCACTAGACTGCAGCGCTGTCTTTCCTCAGGGGACCCCATTTCTCACTGAGGTGCAAACCCAACTTGCCTAGCTCTTCTGTGAACCCCAGAGCCCAAAAGACCTGAAAGAAGGGAGAAACTGGGACCAAACATCTCAGGCACCTCGTTTCCTACCCAGAGGGAGCTGAAGAAAGCAGCTTCCAGGACTTGAGCTCAGGCTTCCCGGCTCTGCCTGGGCTGTCAAGCAGGAGCTGTGGCCGTGAACCGCGCTGTCCTGGGCCTCTGCCACCCATTCGCTCCAATGTCCCCTCGGTCCACCGAAGCCCGAGCCCCCACTCTGGGACCTACCTGCCCCACCGCGGCCCCACAGGACAGCCTGAGAGCCTGAAGCTCTTCCTCGCTCCACACCTGGGACCCAGACCTGAAACGCAGGTCCCAACTTGGGCGCTGTCTGGTCTGGAGCTCTGTCCCTCCCTCGCTCGCCAAGTTACCGAGACCCCGAGACGGCAGGGCGGGGCTCCAGGCTCCGGATCGCCCCGGCCTGGCCGGCTGGCCGTGAATAAAGGCGGACCGGTCCTCTCCAAGCCTCCGGCCGCGGGCCGGGGAGAGCGCGCCGACACCGACACCGCTGCTCCGGGCTCCTGGCTGCCCCAGCTCCCGCAGCCGCGCACGGGCGTCGCCGCCTTCTCGGGGACTGCGCGTGGCGTCCGGCGGGCACAGCTGGCACGCAGCGGCCTCTGGCGGCGCATTGGACCGGGGGCGTACAGGCTGCCGGCAGCTCCGCGGTTAGAGGTCCTTCCTCCAGGTCTGGACCGGCGTCAACCACGGCGGCTCAAGGGAGGGAGGAGGAGATGGGGTGCAGAGGGTTGGGAGTGCCGACTCAGAGCCCAGACCCGCAGGAGCTTTTGGAATAGACCTGCCCGATTTGGTTGGCACTAGGTGCATACTATTTAAATTTAAATGTAAACTCATAAAAAAAAATTCAGCTTTTTTTTTTTTTTTTTTTTTTTTTTTAGCATTCTAGTGCTACTCCAAAGTACTCAGGCCAGGGGCTGGGGAGATAGCTCCATGGCACAAGTGCTTGGCAAGTACAAGGTCGTGAGTTCGAACTCCAGTCCCGCAAAACAAACAAACAAAAACAGAAGTGTGCAGGCCACAGGGAGCTGCGTCCTATGGTGCTTGTTATTGAGTCCGATGCAGAGCACCCCGCGACAGTGCAGATCTTCCCTTAACTCGTGTTCCGGAGGGGTTAGGAGGTACTGCACGGCACCCTAGGAACAGGGCCCCTTAGGACAAGGAGGACCAGGGGATTAGGAATGAGGGTGCAGGGCTGCAGTAGGTGGGTCCCTTGGAGGGCAGAAGAGAATATCCACTTGGAAATCACACTCTGGGACCCTGGGACCCCATTTCTTTATCAGAATAATTGTGGTATAATTGAAATGGTACAATTCTTTACATGGTTGTATATTTAAATAATTTTTTTTTTTTTTTGCTACTGTGAATAGCAAGTGCTGTACCACTGAGCCAAGTCTCTGGCCCTATAGGGTTCTATTTTGGATGTGAGAGACAGAGATGTTTTTGTACATTCACTCTTCTCAGGAGGGACTTGTCTCTTTGTGTAGGGAGCCATGGAGGTGGGATGATGTGGAGGACAGGCAAGGAGTAAGAAGCCCACCTCTGGCCCCTGAGCCACTGCAGGGGACCTGGGATTAAGAGCCTGTCTGGAAGCTCCCTGGCTCCCCCCTGCTAGGGCCAGATGCTGAGCAGTCTTGGTCATCACCCAGCCAGGGTAAGAATCCCACCATGTCCCTTTCTCCTGTGTAGCCTCCAGGTGATGCCCTCCTTACCAGATCAAGGGCTGGCAGGAAGGAGTAGGTGTGATGGCATCAGGAACAGGTGAGAAGCTCTGGGAGACAAGAGCCCCAGGGTGTGGGTGGGGGCAGAGGGCCAGGGGGACCAAGGGAACTGTCTGCTGCTGCACTGAGTGTCTGGTCCAGGGCTGAGGGTCTCCAGGCCCCAGCTCTGTAACCCACGTTCTCAGCCACACCATGGCTGGGAAGAGCAGGGAGTAAGGAGCTGAGTGACCCTGAGAAGTGGAAAAGTGGAAAGCAAACTGTTCCCTATTAAATAAAAATAACCAGGGGTTACATATGTTTCCTCCAGGCTTTGGCTTGCCGCTGATGCTATGCCATTCATCAGAGCTGTCTCCAGTTTTTCCCAGATGGGGGAAACACCCACAATAGCAATGTGTTCTTTGTCTGCCTTTGCTGTTCTATGTGTCGTTGGGTCTGCCTCCTCCTCCCCCTTGTGACTTTGTTCTCCTCGGCTTTCTGCTCAAAGTTAGGCATAATGACAGCAAGTCTACAAAACTGAATGACCATTATGGGATTTTTATTCGGCAGCTGCCAGGAAAGCCAGTTCTTCTGGGGACATCGTTAGCCAGGAAAACAGTAGGGCAAGTCAGGAAGCAGCCAGTGCTCTTAGAGGTGGTGCCCCAACCATGGGTGCCAGTGGGCTCCAGTGGTTACCCCACAGGGCCTTGGCTTCACTGGAACTGTGCCGTTGTCTCTGAGGGCCCATGATCAACTCCCCGGATACCATGTTTAGGGCTGCAGCTCTTCTTGTGTCCGATCAGTAACAGCCTCCCCCTGCACCCCAGGGGCAGAAGGCAGAAACCGCTGGCAGCCCACCGGGGTCGCTTAGGCTGGCCTCTGTCTCCCCCTGGTGGTAGCGATAGAACTAGCTCAGCATCCCGGCACTTCTCAGCTTCTGCCCTAATAGCAGAGGAGGGCGGCCAGGAACCCCATTCCTCTCCCAGCCATCCTCTCCTTCCCATTCACCAACCCCAAGAAAACAGCTCTCGGTCTTCAGAACTGACTTTGAGTGTCAGGAACAGATGAGTGTGATTTCTCATGGGCTGTGTGACTTCTTAGGGACAAGTAAAATGGCAAGAGCATCCTCCTGTCATATATGTGTAAAATGGGTACAATGAAAATCCTCCTTGAAGGGTTGGTGTGCAGTCACTAATGTACGGGACCCAGAGTCCCCTTCAATTAGTAGCAGATATGTTGTTATCCTTGCTAACTCGGTTAAGGAAGCTCTAGGTGGGGGAGGGGTGCTGTCCTGAGAAAGTAGGGTGTCAGCTCCAGCTGGTCTCTTAGATGTGGAGGTGGCCTTCGGAGGGAGCAGCGCCTTCGCGCCCGCCTGGTTACCAACCCTCCCCGCCCCCGTCCCCACACTAGTTCTGCTCTCCTCACGCCTCAGTAGCCCCATCCAGAGGTGCTATCACACCAGGTGCTTCGCACCGGAGGCCCAGAGCTGCGGTTTCGCTCTGAAGTCATCAGCTCCGAGGCCCTGCACACCCACTCACCGCGTCCTCCACCTTCACAAGGGGATAGATGTTCTAGTTAATGTCTAACCTACGTACGGCACAACTGCTCCCTTCTCACAACACACCCTTCTTGTCCTGAGAAACTAGGGCAGGGCAAGGCCGAAATGGGAAGAGGAAAGGTCAAGAGCTGGTGGGGTCGTTCTTGGGGAGACCTTGGCGGGCGGCGCAGCGGGTAGGAGCCCAAGGCCAGGAAGCACCGCCCACCGAGGCTGGGGGCGGGGCCCGCCTGGGGGCGGGGCCGGGCAGGGGCGGGGAGGCCGAGGGCGGGGCAGGGAGGCAGCATGCTAAACCGGGTGCGCTCTGCCCTGGCGCACCTGGTGAGCTCCGGGGGCGCTCCGCCTCCCAGCCCCAAATCCCCGGACTTACAAAGTGCTACCGCGGCGCCACCCGCCGCCGCTCCAGAGGCGCCCAAGGGC
This sequence comes from Capromys pilorides, assembly GCA_004027915.1. Taxonomy (NCBI): domain Eukaryota; kingdom Metazoa; phylum Chordata; class Mammalia; order Rodentia; family Capromyidae; genus Capromys; species Capromys pilorides. The sequence continues at coordinate 9,049 of PVKN010017839.1, forward strand.
CCTCCGGCGAGGCCCGGGAGCAAGAGCGGGGCGCCCGCGAAGACTACAGAGGCTCGAACGAGTTTCTGCAGACCAACCTTCCTGCAGCTGAGCCCCGGGGGGTTGCGACGCGCCGACGACCACGCGGGCCGCGCCGTGCAGAGCCCCCCGGACACGGGCCGCCGCCTGCCCTGGAGCACGGGCTACGCCGAGTGAGCGCCCCTGGGGCACCCAGACCGGGACGGGACTCCTGCCCCAGCTCTGTGGAGCATCTCGGGCTGGGGTGTGACCCCGCGCTGTGCTGCCGCCAGGAACACCCTTTCCCGGGACCTTTGCGAGCCTTTGGGCTCCGGGCCTCACCCCATCCCAGCTCTGTCGGTTCAGCTGCAGCCCAAACCGCCTTCTTCAGGACCTTGCCGCTTGCTGAATACCCTCACCCACCCACTCCGCCTCAGGACCCCGTTCTGTCCCCGAGCCCGGAGGGCGGAGGCCCGGCGGAGGATGAGTTGCCGGTTCTCGGTCGTGGCCGGCAGTTTAGGACTCGGGGGGTGGGGGGGCCGGAGAGGCGCGAGCCGGAGCGGGGTGGGCGGAGGGGCTCCTGCTTCCTGGGAGGTAGCGGTTGGAAGGACTCGCTCACCCGCTTCATGGCCGCAGCGCCCCAGTTCCCTGTCCCGCGTACAGTTCCCCTCCCCCTCCACACCCAGAAATAGCCCGAGACACTGGGAGGCTGCCTGCCTCCAGCGGCGGGGGAAGGGGCCGCGTACGGCAACGGGAAAGTCCCCTTCGGACACCTCTCTGCTTACCTGCTCTAGACAGGCGAGAAACAGATCCTTGCTCCTCGGCCCGCCAGACTCCCGCTTGCTCCCTTGCTGTGTCCTTCTGCCCAGAAAGCTAAGCCCTGACAGGAAAGAGGGCACTGAGGGAGGTGTCTGGTGCCCCAGTGGCCCTGGCACCATCTCCTTTAGCTTCCCTAGTGGGAGGAGTTTGTGGTTCTGTGGCTTCTGTCCAGCCCAGGTGGGCCCACACTCCTGCTCTTTTTCAGTTCCTCTTTCTTGTTCTGGGGCTGGAGCACTTCCTCTCTGCCCAAGGGCCAGCAACTTTCTCTGGGTGGTTTTTGGGATGAGGTCAGATGTGCCCTGAGTGGAGTGCTGGGGACAAAGTGTTGGGAGAGCTGACTGAGTTGGAGGTATAGGCTCCTGCTTAGCAAGGAAGAAGCTGACAAGGTAAATTGGCCTGCTCCCCATAAGATCTCCTTCAGCACCAGCACTGGGGAAGCCCCCCGCTGCTAGAAATGAGGAAACTGAGGCAGGCAGTCGTTCTGTGAGGTGGAGAGGACTGGCCCCCAGACAGCACTCCTTGAAGGCTGCCCTTCTCTTCCCTCTGGCCTGGATTCCCCTGTGGCTGTGACCTTTTCTAGCTTGGCCAGCCAGCAGGAAAGGCTATGTGTCTAAGGTGGGGATCATTCCAGGACCTGATCTAGTGTCCAACCTGATGTGGTTACTCTGGCTGGCAGGGTCATCAACGCTGGCAAGAGCCGGCACAATGAGGACCAGGCTTGCTGTGAAGTGGTGTATGTGGGAGGCCGCAGGAGTGTTTCAGGGGCCCCTAGAGAGCCTAGCCGAGGCCAGGTAAGCCCTCAACCTTTTCTAGCTTCTAGAGACCCAGGGACACCTCCCTGGGGACTTTAGGCCTCCAGTTTTATATCTGAGATATGTGGAAAATGCTGCCTTCTAACCCACTAGCCTTCTTCCTGTCATGGAACCCTTACCTGAGATTAATTTGTTAGATTCTACTCAGCCTAAGTGTTTACTTTTCCACTTAAACTGCTTGTGTATTTATGGACGATTTAATTAATCACCACTGTTGACTTTTGCATTTCTCAGTCTCTGACTTTGGCTTTCTAGAGACTTTCCTTTCTCTTGACATAGAGGAGGCCCTAGATGAATAAATGAATAAATCTAATTTGCCTTTAATATCAAGCTTAGACTGCTGTTTATGACATTTAGGGAGTTCTTCCTGCCTGCAACATGCACATACATGCACACACGCGTGTACACACACACACACACACACACACACACAGACTTAACTCCAACTTTTCCTCCACCAGGGACTCTGCTTCTACTACTGGGGCCTATTTGATGGACACGCAGGTGGTGGAGCTGCTGAAATGGCCTCTAGGCTGTTGCATCGGCACATCCAGGAGCAGCTGAAGGACCTAGTAGAAATACTTCAGGACCCCTCACCACCTCCCCTTCGTCTCCCTTCCACCCCTGGGACCCCAGGTTCCTCGGATCCCTCTCACTTGGTTGGTCCTCAGCCCTGCTGGTCTTTGCAGAAAGAAGTTACTCATGAGAGCCTGGTCATAGGGGCCATTGAGAATGCCTTCCAGCGCATGGTGAGTGGGTGGCCTGGACCAGGGCCTGTTAGACAGAAAACGCTGGTCAACTCTATAGGAGTCAGGTGGCCCGAGGTGGTATCCTTGAGAGCCCTCAGTACCTCTGGGAGCCTGAGCAGAGCTTGGTTTGAAGAGCAGGGAGAAGGGACAGTTACCTCCAATGTGGCCTGGCTGGGCCAGGTAATTTCTGCAGATGGCAGTGGGGAGGGTGACTCTATGCTGTGAAACTCTTCTTCCACCCTCCCTTTGACTCTTTCTTACTTGGCAGGATGAGCAGATGGCCCAAGAGCGGCGTGGGCACCAGATGGAGGGGGGCTGCTGTGCCCTGGTTGTGGTTTACCTTCTAGGCAAGGTGTATGTGGCCAATGCAGGCGACAGCAGGTATTGGGGAGAAGGGTGTTGAAAGTGGCCACACTGTCTAAGGTGGGGGGATGGAAGAGTAAGGTGGTGGAGGTTAAAGGTAAATGTGTTGGGAGGGTATATATAGGGTCCCCCCATGAGCTGAGGAAAGAAAGATGGGGTCTAGGCTAGGAATCCCAAGTCATTATGGGGAGGGCCTGGTCTTTTTGGAATTCTCCATGAAAAGTATTGAGAAAAGCCAGGCCTTTGCTCTCTCTGGGCAGAGCCATCATTGTCCGAAATGGTGAAGTCATTCCAATGTCCAGGGAGTTTACCCCAGAGACTGAGCGCCAGCGTCTTCAGTTGCTTGTGAGTAGGAACCCAACTCCCCGCTCCCAGCCTTCCCTGGGTCCTGAGCCTTTCAGCGCTTCTGTTCATGAGTGCTCCCACACCCCTCCACACACACAGAAAGCTTCCTCATGGGCGTCTCCTGGGAAGGCAGCTGCGCAGACTGTGGAGCTCAGGGCTGACCGGGCTTGTGGCATCAGGCAGCAAGAAGGAGCCTAGGCTGGCTTTGTACTCCGGCTAGGGCCAGGTGGAGGGAGGAAACAGAAGTGGGGAAAGGGAGCAGCAGAGGCCTTGAAAGGCAGGATGCCATAGTGTTTAAACACATGGGCTTTTATAGCCGGGTGTGGTGGCGCACGCCTACAATCCCAGCACTTGGGAGGCAGAGGCAGGAGGATCATGTGAGTTCGATACCAGCCTGGGCTACAAAAGTGAGCTCAAGGCCAGCCTGAACTGCATAGTGAGACACTGTCTCAAAAAGACAAAATACAAAACAAAAAAACACATGGGCTTTGGAGCCCGGATGCCTGGGGTCGAGTTCTGATTTGTGTACTTTGTTGTGACTTTTTTTTTTTTTAATTTTATTTATTTATTTATTTGTTTGCTTGTTGTGTTTGTTTGTTTCTTTATTTATTCATTTTGTGGCTGGCTCAGCCTGCCCTGGTGGTGGCGCTGGCGCAGCATGTGGTGCCGGGGATCGAACTGCAGTTCCCGCAGTTGCCTGAGCCCTCCTAAACAGGCGCGTTAGACCACTGAACCATCTCGCCGGCCCCTTTGTTGTGACTTTTGACAATTTCCTTAGCCCCTCTGTACATCAGCAGTTCCTGCCTAGTGGGCTATTGTGAGCGGTAAACTAGTTAATTTATGTTAATATTGGAACAGTGCACAATACTGGTAACCTTTATTTAAGGGCCTATAATATTAATGGCATGTGCGCATTGTCCCTGGGTGTGCTTTGAGCATAATGCCTTGGCCTTCTGCTCTGTCTGACTATTTTCTTTAAAAATATTTTATTTATTTATTTGCTTGTTTGTTTGTTTGTTTGTTTGTTTGTTTCTTTACTTTATGGCTGGCTCAGCCTGCCCTGGTGGTGGGGCTGGCGCAGCATATGGTGCCGGGGATTGAACCGCAGTCCCTGCAGCTGCCTGAGCCTTCCTAAGCAGGCGCTTTAGACCACTGAACCATCTCGCTGGCCCCTGTCTGGCTATTTTCAACCTTAGGGCTTTCTGAAACCAGAGCTGCTGGGCAGTGAGTTCACCCACCTCGAGTTTCCCCGAAGAATTCAGCCCAAGGAACTGGGGCAGAGGATGCTGTACAGGGACCAGAACATGACTGGCTGGTAACACTTCCCTCAGAGCTAGGGCCGTTTCCATGGCAACATAACCAGTCCCTCACTAGCAGCAAGGTGGAAACTGGAGGCTGAATCAGGCTGGGAGTTGGGGGACATGGTCTTTCTGAGTTTGCATGAGGGTGAGCAGGCCCTAGGGGACAGGGTCTTTGATGCTTGGGTGATGCCTCCTGTACTCCCCCCTCCCCAGGGCCTACAAAAAGATCGAGCTGGAGGACCTCAGGTTTCCTCTGGTCTGTGGGGAGGGCAAAAAGGTAAACTATGGTAGAGGTGGGAAGGGGCAGGAGGACCCAGTTGTCTAGGGAGGGAGGTGGGGGTGGGAGGGCTCTGTGTTTCCATATTGTCTAGGAAAGATTTCAGCAGCAGCACCCTCCTTGTTTTCCTCAGGCCAGAGTGATGGCCACCATTGGGGTGACGCGGGGATTAGGAGACCACAACCTTAAGGTCTGTGGTTCTACCTTACCCATCAAGCCCTTCCTTTCCTGCTTCCCTGAGGTGAGCTCTATGGGATCCCCTTAGCTACACCTTTTATCCTCTGAGGGTCTTGGGCTGCCTTTTGTTTTGGAGCTTTGTCCTACAAACCCCATACCTTAGTTCTTTTTATTTTTTATTTTTTATTTTTTTTGTCTTTTTGAGACAGGGTCTCGTTATGCAGTTCAGGCTGGCCTTGAGCTCACTTTTGTAGCCCAGGCTGGTCTCAAACTCGCACCGATCCTCCTGCCTCAGCCTCCCAAGTGCTGGGATTACAGGCGTGTGCCACCACACCTGGCTTTTATTTTATTTTTGTCTTTTTGAGACAGGGTCTCGATTTTTTTTTTTTAAGTTTATTTTCTTAAACCACATTTATTTGTTTGTGTTATGGCCAGCTCAGCCTTCCCTGGGGGTTGGTGGGCAGCACAGCATGTGGTGCCTGGGATTGAGCCTCGGTCCTTGCGGTGCTTGAGACCACTGAGCCATCTCACCAGCCCCGCCATACCTTGGTTCTTTCTGCTATCTTTCCCCACCAGGTACGAGTCTACGACCTGACACTGTACGAGCACTGCCCAGATGACGTGCTAGTCCTAGGAACAGATGGCCTGTGGGATGTCACCAATGACTGTGAGGTGGCCACCACAGTAGACAGGGTGCTGTCAGCCTATGAGCCCAATGACCCGAGCAGGTAGGGGTTGCCTGGCATGATGGTGAGGGAATGGCACAGGTGAAGAAAAGGGGAAAGGGAAGCCATGATTGGAGCCCCACATGCGGGCCGGTGGCTCTCTTCCTGCCCACGTGTTGGGACATAAGTGTACATATGTGCTCCTGGCAGGTACACAGCTCTGGCCCAAGCTCTGGTCCTGGGGGCCCGGGGCACCCCACGAGACCGAGGCTGGCGTCTCCCCAACAACAAGCTGGGTTCCGGGGATGACATCTCGGTCTTCGTCATCCCCTTGGGAGGGCCAGGCAGTTACTCCTGAGGGGCACAGCTTCGGCTGTCCCGCCATCCCCTTTCCCAGCCCAAATTCTGAAGTTGTCTCCTCGACCCTTCTTTAGTGACAGTTTAACTGACAAAGGGAGGTTAATACAACCAGAATTATAGTTATTGGCAAATAAACTAGATGGATAAAGATATGTGTCTTTATTTTGATTAGGAACTGAAAGGTAAGAGGGTGGGAAAGAATACCAGAACAGCTCTAAAATTGGGGTTTTCTACAGGCTATTTCTTCTGCCCTCCCCTCTTCCCACTCAGCGTACTCATACTGGGGGTCCTGATCCACCCCTGCTGTTTCCATCCATTCATAGCTTCCAAGTTGGCATGTGTAGCCCAGACTTCTGACCTTAATGTGGTATGATTGAAATAATGTGGTGGAACTGGGGAGACAGCTTGGTGGTCTAAGTGCCTGCCTGGCAAGCGCAAGGACCCAGGTTCAATCCCCAGTACCACATGCTATCCTGGCTTCAGAACCATGGGGGAGCACTATGCTGGCCACCGAAACTAGGCATGGTGGCACGTGTCTAATCCTAGTGATGGGGAACCTGAAACAGGAGTATTGCTATGAGTCCGAGCTGCACAGTGAGACCCTGTACCAAAGAAAGAAATAAAATAATGTGGTGAATGTTTAGATGTTTAAAATTTATTACAGTGAGAGGGGCCGGCGAGATGGCTCAGTGGTCTAGAGTGCCTGCTTGGGCAAGCTTGGGCATCCACAGAGACTGCGGTTTGATCCCCAGCACCACATGCTGCGCCAGCCCCACCCCCAGGGCAGGCTGAGCCGGCCAGAACACAAATAAATAAATAAATAAATAAATAAATAAATAAATAAATAAGGTTTAAAAAAATAAATAAAAATAAAATTTATTACAGTGAGAGACACACTGCCATTCATCAACCCCAGAGTACTCCCCCGAACTTATCTCATTTCTCGACATTTCTGAAGCAGTTGGAAGTCTTTTTGCGAGTGTTTTTATGAGGTATGATCAAAAATACAATCAGTGCTGCTGGTGAGTTGCCAGCCAAAGAAAAGCAGGCTTGTGAACGCATTACAGTGTGTTCTCATCCACCTCGTTGATGGGATCTGGCATTGTGCAACTTGTGACTTCTCCAAAATCAAAATGATCATGAAAGGTAAATGTTTCGAATCAGTTCAGGACACTGAGACAGCCCCATTAAAGACACTCGAAAAAGAGGACTTCCAGAGCTGCTTTGAAGTGGCAAGAAAGATGGGGTATGTGTGTTCTAAGTGAGGGGATATTTTGAGGGTGCTGAATGGGTAGGTGCCTTTTATTGTAATTTAAAAAGAAATTTCACATTCGCTATGTATTTTGATTGTAGTTCATAGACCCACACATGCTGGTCGTCTCCCAACCATGTCCTGGGCAGCCCACTCACACTTCAGCTCACTGAAGTTTACCATTTCCCTCATGAATGTTTCTTTGGCTTCATTCTCTCAGCACTGCCTGGCTGCTTGAATTAGAAATCTTGCAGTTGTTACGTCTGGCTTTCAGTTCTTCCTTATGCTAAGTATTCACTAGATAGTCATGTGCTACATAATGACAGTGGCTGCATAGATGACAGCATATACCTGTGCAGTAGGCTACATTCATCTTTTTTTTGTTTCTGTATTTTAGGAAAGGACCTACAGGGTGTTCAGGGTCTCACTACTAGATCAGACTCATTGTGATCTGCCTTTTTACAGCCTCCCAAGAGCTGAGAATACAGGTGCACACCACCACGCCCAGTTTCAATTGCCATCTCAGTGCACCTTGGGGGCGGGGCCGGCACGGCAGCCCTGGGGATTAAACCCCTACCCCCTGCGCCTGCTTGCAGGTGCTTTATTTATTTATTTTTTTTTATTTTTTTATTTTTATTTTTATTTTTTTCATTTTATTTTAATTGTATTTATTTATTTATTTGTTTGCTTGTTGTGTTTGTTTGTCTCTTTATTTATTCATTTTGTGGCTGGCTCAGCCTGCCCTGGTGGTGGCGCTGGCGCAGCATGTGGTGCCGGGGATCGAACTGCAGTCCCCGCAGTTGCCTGAGCCCTCCTAAGCAGGCGCTTTAGACCACTGAACCATCTCGCTGGCCCTTCATTTTATTTTAAAGAGTAAAAACAGCAGAAACAAATATAGAAAAACAGTAACAAGCAAGAGTACATATAGTACAGAATCTCAAAACAAGAACAAAAAATTTAACAATGGTTGTATTACATATCTTCATCATCAAATCTTTTTAGATTAATAGATATAGGTATGTAAGATTGGTCATATAATGAAATACTTTCAATA
>PVKN010017840.1:0-17132 GCA_004027915.1 Capromys pilorides
TTTTTCTGATTTCTCATTTTAAAAGCCTCTAAAGCCAATAGCGAACAACAAAAAACTTACGTTATGAATTTATTGTAAAGAACAAAGGCGTTTTCCAAGTTTCCTTCTTCCAAGTACACAGACGCCATCCTTTCCATCTCTACTCCCGACCGGAAGTAGCGGCGAGGTGTGATGTCCTCGTTGATGGTAATGTTGCACCCAAGCTTGCTCAGGGCACGGACCCGCTCTTCTGGGCTCAGGGAGACATCGGTGTGGTCAGGCATAGCAGCTAACTTTTTCTGCAAAGTAAAATTTAAACACCTGACTATAGAAAGGAAAGAACAGACTGATTGATGGGTATATTTTCTAAATAACACTAAAATCCTGACCTTAGTACCTAAGGAAATCTTTTCATAAGAGTTACAATATGATCAAAGCAAAAAATTACCTAAACATACCACAAAGACACACATCCTGAGTAAACTTACTTTTATTTAAGTAAGAACCCCTTTAGTGTGGCCAGTGAGATGGCTCAGCGGTTTAAAGTGCCTGCTTAGGAAAGCTTAGGCAACGGCACAGAATGTGGTTCGATCCCCAACACCACATGCTGTGCCAGTCCCACCCCCAGGGCAGGCTGAGCCGGTCATAATAATAAGAAGAAAAAAGAGCCCCTTTAGCTTTAGATTTCATGATAAATTAGTCGGCAGTTACATCATGCTGGGTAGCATACTGCAGACCCCCTTTGCTGCCCCTGGGACGTTTCCGCCCTGAGCCACGTGAGGAGACCCAGAGGAGTCCCTTCATGGATGGACTCACGTCATGCTCTTAATGGTCTAGGACAGGCACAATTCAAAGTTCCCAAACGAATTTTCCTCCTTGCCAGAATAGATCCAGTTTAATAAGAAATTTTCAGGGCTTTTCTCTCTTCCTTTTATTATTTCACAGAATAAAAGGAAGAAAACTCCATCAATAAGTTCTGGAGATGCCTTTCCAAACAAAAGAACCTCCAACACCATTTTTTTGAAATATAAAAAAATCTTGGGAGGGCCGGGGAGATTGCTCAGTAGAATAAGTGCTTGCCTAGAGAGTGCAAGGTCCTGAGTTCAGTCCCCGGTACTGAAGAAAAAAAAAATCTTGGGTTGCCACCTCAGAGTACTTATGCTGTTAATTAGTCCTTGACTGAGAAAATACTAGTAACAAATTAACTTAACTGTTATATTTATATTTTAATTTCATTAACAAAACCATTATTTATACACATTTGGAAGCATAAATGGATATAATTTTCAGGTTAATTATTCAGTTATTCAATAAGAAGTTAGTGCTTCAGAAAAAGAAAAAAAAAAAAATCAGGACAGCCTTTTCTGTTAAGGGTCCAACAGGTATCTTATGGTTTCTGCCGCAACTTGAATTCCACTTTCCTGATGGGAAAACACCACGGGGCCTGGCTGCGCTTGCAGGTGTGAGTACGCCTGAGCCACGCTTTGCTTTCTCCTGGTTTAGACTCAGGCATTCTAAGGTATGGTCCAGGTGACAGCAGCGTGCACAACTTTTATAAAAGTGCAGTTTCCGGTCGGGGTCCCAGCCTCGCGCTGGAGCTTGTAGTGAGGGAAGCTCAGTGGCTCCTGGGACTGGCACCCAGCTGGCCTCTAGGGTGTCAAAGTGAATGGCCATGGGTTTCTCAAGTCCTCCTCTAGACTGTAGAAGCCACCTCCCCCGGGAAGCCAGCCCGGATTTCTCCTCCCACGGGAGACTCTGGGGACACAGGGCTTCGGCAGTGACCACGATGCACCCTGAGGTTCTCACAAGAATATGGGCAGGCCAGAGGCCAAGGCACAAGGAGGCAACAGCTAGGGACCACCGCGGAGGCAGGGGAGGGCCTCTCAAAGCCATGTGTGGCACACAAATGTCTCCTGACCATAAGGGAAGCCAGGGTTGCCGCTTCCATGCACTGCCATCGCCTTGGGTCACCGTGGTCGTCTCCGCCCGACCTGGGACCTGTGGACTACACGGGTGCGGCGTTCTTCCCACGGCCCTTCGTGGACAGGGCTGGTGGCAGTGGGCCTGGCTCAGGGTGCTGGGCAGGGCCCCAGCCCCCTAAAGGGACTCACTCGACCGACCAGAAGGCAAGCCAGGCCCCTGCGGCCACCGCGCCACCTCCCGTGTGCAGGGCACGATCACCTGTGGCCGTGGAGCCTTCGGAGAAGGAGCACAGCGCGCACGGGCGGTCGTGTGCAGCCACGGCGCAGGTTTTGCTGTAAACTGACTTTATTGCAGCTGGGCTGCAGGGCCTTTGTGGTTCGGGGTCTGCCAGCCCCGTGCCTGCTCACTTCAGGTGTTGAAATCTGTCACAGCATTGCCTGGTGAATGTCCTAAGTTCTTCCGAGCCTGGCTGGAAAGCACATAGTGGTACAGGCAGCGTGACCGAGTGGGTCCCCCAGTGCCCACGAAAGCATCCTGCATATTGGTAGAAAACGTGCCTGTAGCAAAAGGCACACTGCCATGAACGCTCAACACACTCTGTGGCGCCTCAAATACACTCTGTCCCTGACACTCTGAAAAAAAAAAAAAAAAAAGTGCGATTTCCCAAGGGGCCCTGCCTTACTTCTCTGGGGTGCACTGGAGAGCGGATGCCTTATGCAGTGCGCCCAGAGGCACTCATGCATGCGCCCGTCTTAGATCGCTGGGCCAGGACCTGATGCTCTGAGCTGGCCCAGAGCACAACAGCCTGTCTGAAAAAAACTTAGTTTGGCATGAGTTACCAAAGAGCGCAGGGTATGGCAGATTAGATGTTTGAAGCTTTTTCAGTGCCACCGGATCTGTTCTCTTGGTACTTTTATAGCAGGGATCTAAAATGACTCTTGTTCCTAAAGTTTAATGTATAACCACAGAGCAATAAATAAGTTTCCCAAGGTTTCAGTCAGTCCAAAGCCAGATACTCCTCCTGCAGCTGCTTTCATTCTTCTGACCTGGAGCAGTGGGTGAGGCTTCCACGCGGTTTCTTCCTAGAAGCTACCAGAGCCAGGCTTCCTCTCCCCGAGGGCCTAACAGTACCCCATTAGGAAAGCCAAGCAAACTAAGGCAAGGGGATCAAATGGTAGCTAGCCTCCCACATTCTCAGAGGAGAAAAGGGCCTGGCCCAAGTCACAAGAAGCAAGGTGTGTGTTTGGTTTCAATCCTTGCCTAGTGGGAGCTTCTGGTCTGCTCTCATCTGGTCAGGATTCTGACAGTGCAGAGGAATGCCCACAACATTAGCACTCAGGCCATTCCTAAGGGACCTATGTCATGTTCAAGCAAGTTTCCTTTAGGTTTCCTCTACTGGGAACACTGGACCACAATACGGTTAAAGAGAAACATTAGATCTAGTGTTCTAAAGCCCTGTAGGGGACTGGGAATGTGACTCAGTGGGAGGCCATAGGTTCAATTCTCAGCACTGCAAACGGGAAAGAGAAAGAAAGAGAGAGAGAGAGGGAGAAAGACAGAGACAGAGAGAGAGAGAGAGAGAGAGAGAGAGAGAGAGAGAGAGAGAGAGAGAGGGGCCAGATAGCTCAATGGATTAAAGTGCCTGCTTAGGCAGATGCAAGAACCAGGGTTCCATCCCTGGCATATTGTGCCAGTCCCAGGGCCCACTGAGATGGCAAATGAGACTGGACATGATGGTGCATGCCTTTGATCCCAGCGCTTAGGATGCTGAAAACAGGAGGGTCACTGAGCCCAATCTGTGTAGTGAGACCCTATAGACCCTGTACTAAATACATAAAAAAGAAAGAACAGTAGAGTAACCATAGGCTATGATTTATTGAATGTTTCATAAAAATGCTAAGTGCTTGAAGGGATAGACATGCTAATTACCCAGATTTTAATTACCCAGATTACTCATTGTCACATATGTGCCTCAAATTATCATACTACAAATACATAGAAACATTCTATGCCAATTTTAAAAAAATGTAAGCCTTTTAAAAAATGTCCTTGCTATGAGAGGTGGTGAGATAGCTCAGTGGTCTAAAGCGCCTGCTTAGGCAAGCTTAGGCAACTGCAGGGACCGTAGTTCGATCCCCAGCACCACATGCTGCACCAGCCCCACCCTGAGGGCAGGCTGAGCCAGCCATAAGTAAATAAATAAAGTTCAAAAAAAAAATGTCCTTGCTTTGATTCATACACTGTTGTGTGTTACTCTTCTAGTTCTCTGAAGGACTTTTATGGGTTTTATATTTTGCATTGTTTTGTTTTATTTTTCTAGTACCGGAGATTGAACTCAGTGCCTTTGCATTGAGCTAGATCTCTATTATTTCTCTATTTCTTTTCTTTTTTCTTTCTTTCTTTCTTCTTCTCTAATGTATTTGTTTCTTACAGGGTCTTACTACGCAGCTCAGACTCATAGTAACCCTCAGTTTCAGCCTCTCCAGTGGTACCATACCCAGACTCTGTGACCAGCTCAGCCCATCCTGGGGACAGGGCTGGCACAGCATGTGGTACCTGGGATGGAACCACAGTCCCTGCGCTTGCCTAAGCAGGAGCTTTAGTCTGCTGAGCTATCTCGCTGGCCTGCTATTTTCATTTTAAGACAGGGTCTTACTAAGCCACTAAATTGTCCTAGTGAGACTCAAACTTGTGATCCTCCTGCCTCAGCCTCCCAGAATGCTGGAATTACAGGCTCATGTCACCACACCAAACTCCTTCTGTAATTTCAGAGAAGCTACTGCCGGCTTTGCTGCAGAGTCAAGAGTGGGAGATCGTGAACTTCAGCCTCCAATCTTGATAAATGAGTATTTTCCAGCCATGATGTCTCTAATACTTTAGCAGCTTCTCCGCTTTCCTCTAATTGCATTTACCTACCATATTCAATAGCATGCAATGACAGTATGGTTATGAGACCAGAGACAATTGCCTTAATGACATAAAAAGAAAAGGCTGGGAAATAATCTGTGGAAATCAGAGCATCTTCTACAGAGGTTTCCAGTCTCCCAAATGCACAACAGTAATCTGTCCCTATTTTATAGTGTATGATCTATACAGAATCAATTATTTCTATACAAGTATTTCCCACTTGTTATGGACTCCTTGGAGTTTTAAAAGAAATCATTGTGCATTTATCTCTGATCTCAAGCATATTTTATAAATTAGAGTAGATAAACCCTTAAATGTGTCAAATAAAAATGAGAAGAAGGAGCTGAAGGTACAGGTTGGTAGGAGGCCTGGCACACACAGGTCCGTTCAGTCCTCAACAGCAAAATGAAAAAGGGAAATGAGAAGAAAGAAAAGGCAGCAACAAGATTATAATCTGATTATTTTTTTGTCCAGAAGATAACAAAATAAGCATTTTTGTTCTTTCCTGAATGGTGTTATTGTTCCTAAATTTAACATTAATTTCAGAAATCAGTTAAAAAGCCTTCTTTAATCTAGATGAATTTCTACATAAATATCTTGGATGAAAACATAAAGTTTCTGATGAAAAAAACCTTAATGTTCATTTTTGTAATGATGAATATAATAAATTTTTAATTTTTCCTATTTGTGCCCTATATCTATAATTCCTTATCTGTGGAGGTAGAAATGGGGTGGAACTGGAACAACCCAGCAGAATGACAAAATGTGTTCAGAAAGTGAAAATGTTCTTCCCTGTCCCTATCTCTGAAACATATTTTGAATACAACTAAGTTCTAGTAAAGGGCTTTCCTGGTCAGAAAAAATGTTAGGTCACAGTCTACGTCCGTGCAAGGCCAGCCTCCTAGCTCTTTATGTCCTGGCTCTGATCTTTGCATGTGTAGAGAGCTTGGTACAGTGTTCCTCAGAGCGATGCCCTTCTGGGAGTGGGTCAGGCAGGGTCATCAGGAGGAGCTGAATGGCAGCTTCCATTTATCTTGGTACCGAGTTAGGTTGGGAATATGAAAAATATTTTCTCCAGTTGTCACAAAATCCCAAATCAGGGCAACGGCAATTATGTAACGTGCCTATATTCACATCTGGGACTGATCTGGGACACAGAAGAAGACTGTGTAATCCCAGGGGCCCTGTCATTTCCTCCCTAGCAGTCTCCTTCTAACTAGAGAAAGCATGCATGCTGGTACTTACAACGTAGCCAGACAAGATGGACACAACCTGGGCCATGAGGAACAAAGCTAGAGCAAGCTTCAGGCACGCAGCCCCTGATACAAGCCTGGTAAAGCCACAGTTAGACATGAGATTCGTAGAGCTTCCCTTAGCAGCTCAAGAGGTAAGTTTCTAGTTCTTATCCTTGGAAAACCTGAGTTATAGGAAGGTTAAGTTTTTGCTGTGAGGTCAGCTTGAAAATTCTCTCCAGCATTTCCCCAAAGGACTGGCTTCCTTGTATCTAGTTAGACAAATTACAATTACACACTTTTATGGGAGAAAATTATTTTTAAATCTTGTGAAGATGGCTTCATTAGTCACTTCCTCAAAGGACAGGACCAGACAGATCAATTACAAACAAATGCTAAACTTCTTAAGGTACTTGTTGATTCACTGCACATTTGGTCCATGACAATGCTTCTTTTTTGGCTTTCCAAGCACATGGAAAATCCCAGTCGGAGTGACATACCAGCGTATTCACAGTAAATGGCTGCTCCATGCCGTCCTGGCTGCCAAAGGAAGGGTTCACACTTCTTCTCAATCACTTCATCTGTTTCAAAGACAAAAGCAGAGCGAAGATTATTTGAGAACCCAAGTCTCAAATCCCAAACCTCATGTTCAAAAGAACATGAACACATTGAAATAATGTATATAACCAGACTGTGTAGAAAGACTTTTGGACATCTCCTCCAGAAAATACAAAACAGTGGGCAGTTAGAGTTTCTTGAAGTTGATCTTTTAAAACGGAGGTGAAGGGAATTCATATTTGAAGAGTTGTGAGGTATTTTTCATTTAGAACGCCAAGCAAAGGTATGAAGTAGTCGTTTTACTTTCTTTAAGGGGAATAAGAAGAGCATGTGTGTTTAAGATCAAGAACCCTGGGGCCACGGAATCTCTTGGAGCCAGGGTGGATTTCACCTCAGCCTTGCAGCTGTGGCAGGCCAAAATTTCAATGGGCCCTGGGATCTGTGAGTTCGTGTAATTTGCTCCTCCTGGTTGTAGACAAGACCTATAATTGGCTTCTAGCTGACAGAGCACACGAAGGTAACAGACATTACACCCACTATTATGCTACATTGTGTTTCAAAGGTGAAGCAATATTGCAGATTACTAAGGTCCTAAGTCAGGTGGTATGGAATTGATCAAAAAGGAGTTACCCAGGGTAGTCCTAATCTAATGAGGTGGAACTTTCAGAGACAAGTGGTGGTCCTGTCATGGTTTATGTCTAGTTGTCCCCCCAAAGTCTCATGAAATCATGGGGCAGGGACTTCTAGAGTTTGAGACTTGACTCACGATCCACTGGGATTATGTGTTTTAGTACTGATGTAACTATGGGTCTGAGTACTTCTGGGATTATGGGTGTGGCCTAAGGTGGATAAGCTGAGGTAGAGAGCCTGAATGTAATATAAAAAGACAGACACTAGCTGTTGTTCTCTGCTCCCCTGATTGGTCAGTTGCCTTTGTCACAATTGTTGCTGTTCCACTGGCATGAATTGGATGCTCTCTGCCCTGTTCCACTCAGCCTTGGGCCAGCCGAATATGGACTAAACCCTCCAGTAACTGTGAGCTAAATAAACCTTTCCTTCCTTCATTTTGAGTGTTGGGTATTTGTCCCAGCAATGAGCAGAAAGTAACTAAGACAGGTCCTCTGCTGGCACTGAAGACCAGAATGCCACGAGCTCTTTGGCTACAGAAAATTAAGTCTGCCAGGAACCACAAGAGCATCAAAGAAGCCCAAACCTCAGATGACCTCCTACTCTTGCTCAACACCTCAGTAGATGTTTTGGGACACAGCATGAGCAAGCTGTGCCCAGGATGACTGAGTCCACTGAAGTGCAGTAACAGGTGTGCGTTCTCTTAAGTCCACTGAGTTCATGGAAATGTGCAAAGGAAAGCCAACATGCTAGCTATTGGACCACAGGTAAGTTTTATGTCTTTTCTGTGCACCTGAAATATGGAAAAGCAAAATACTTGTCATAGAGGTAGCATATAGAGCTCTTAGACTAGTTCCAAGTGTAGTTAATATTTGATAAATGTTTCCTGTCACTAGAATCTTTATTTTGGAGATGAAGAAACTGCTGCTAAAAACAAATGTGCCAGAGTTCAAATATTAACTCAATGCATGTTGGCCCCTTCCTTTCTGTGCCAGTGCAGGCAATGCTCTGCCTGCATCAACACTGTCTACTTCTATCTCCGTTGGGGTCTTTACACCCCACTGTCAACACTTAAGTGACCCTGGATGCATAGTTCCTCAATGAGTCCTCCACAGTGGAAACGGAGGAGGTGCCACGTCCTCCCCAGCTACATTTTGTGGTCCCAGAATTCTAGGAAGTACATCAATCAAGCCCTCCTTGAGGTTTTCTGGCCCAAATTCATGGCCCTTCTCATGTCTCGGTCATCCCTGGAGTAAAGTCTCTAAGCCCACAGGTTATAAAAATACCCAAGACAGAAACCACCACTGAGGACAGCCACAGTCACAGTGTGTTCTGGAAAATTCAGGCATCACTGAATATGGACCATATCACCTGAGTAGTGGGTGCTGTTCAGTGAGCAGAAATAAACCAGGAAAAAAGTTAGAGAGGCCAACAAAGGCTTATGGGGAACAAGCAGGGGGCAGAAAAGGAAACGAGGAGATACTGGGCACTGGCTGATTTCAGCCTTATAAAGGACGGAATTATTTCCTTTGAAAGTTACTCAAAGCCAAGCATGGGGAAGCATGTTTGTAATCCCAGCATCCTAGAGGCTAAGGCAGCAGGATCACAAGATGGAGCCCCGCCTGGGCAACTAAAGGACTTAATGAGATCCTATCTTAAAATGAAAAATAAAAGAGGCAGAAATGGCTGAGATGTAGCTCAGCACAAAGGCCCTGGGCTCAATGCTCAGTACAAAACAAAAGTTACTTAGAACTCTAAATACACCGAGACTAATTTTAAAAGTTGGAAAAATGAGGACAGCTGTTCTTAAATTGTGATGTCCCTAAAATCCTATAATCTGAGTCCTGTTTAAGATGCAGATTTCTGGGATGCATCTACAAGGATTCTGCATCCATCCATTTTTAAAAACAAAAATTTAAAGAGGAAAAACAAGGCAAAAAAAAAAATTCAAAACAAGACGATAGGAGGATTAACAATAGTTAATACATTGCATACTGTTATCTTTAAATTAGTTACTCAGAGTACAAGATATGGGCATTAAATTGCCCAAACAATATTATCAGCAACCTTTCTTTTCAATGAACAGAGAGAAATTAGTTGTATATCTTTTTTTTTAGTCTTTTTGAGAGAGGGTCTCGCTATGCAGTTCAGGCTGGCCTTGAGCTCATTTTTGTAGCCCAGGCTGGTCTCAAACTCGCACCGACCCTTCTGCCTCAGCCTCCCAAGTCCTGGGATTACAGGTGTGCACCACCATGCCCAGCGGTGTATAACTATCTTGTATATGGGAGTCGATCCATTTTAAGCCCGGTGTTAGGTACTGTTAGAACATGACCTAGGGATTTTAATACATGGAGCTTCCAAAGCAGCATCTCAAAAGATTATCTTTGGTAATGAGTCAAGGTAGAATCTTAGTTTTGGACAAGAGCATTGATTCTTGAAGTTATAGGAGGATAATGGGAAGATCACATTTTAGGAGGATCAGGGAAACCTGGCTTCTGGGCTGCAATTCCTAATTATGCCACACCACACAGAAGCGCTGGTCTGGTGAAAACATCACTGCTTCCTCTTTGAGTGAGAAACCCGGAGTCTGCTGCTTCCTCCATCACCACCAGCAACTCCGACAATCAGCTGCTGCCTGGAAAGGCTGTGTGGTTGGCTGCCCAGGAGCCCTGCACATCCCCAGGTTCTGTCTCACAGATGGAGGTGTGGGCTGTGGCCCAGGTTGCGGGCCTGCAACCTGGCTGCAACAGTGGCTGAAAATGCTAGGATCTACCAGCCCCCATTTCAGTAGGAGGCTGTGGATGGTGCTGTGTGAGCAAAGGTGGATTAAGAACATTTACCAAAAACAATGGTAAATGTGTACAAACAACCAATCGACCACAGTGTTTTCTGCCATGAGCTTTTATAAGTGCAAAGTGGTTACTTAATTCAATATATTTTAAATACCAAAATTGATTAAGCTACCACAGATAAAAATAATTGCTATTTATTTATTTAGCATTTGATAACAGATACCAGCTCCTCCCAAGTGTAGGATGAAAGAGGCTCACAGGTTGGTCCATCAACTTATTTTTTGAGTTATGATGGTGCCAGTCCTTACTGCTTTATGTTTTAATCAGTCACGGTGGTACCTACAGCTGTGAAGTTCACATTAAAAGGTGTGTTGTCTGGATCAGTAGCCCCCAGGCTGCTGAACTTCCCTAGGGGAGTCTGAAAGAACAATTGTTTTCATGACATTACTAAAATATGATTTGCTTTTTAAAACATCAATTTCTCAAAATTGAGAAATAGTTCTAGAATGTACACAGGTGTGGTACAAGCCTGCAATTACAGCACTCTGGAAGCTGAGGCAGGAGGATTCTATTGCCAGTTTTTTTGTTTTTTGTTTTTTTGGTGGTACCAGGGATCGAACTCACTACCTTGAACTTGCCAGGCAAGCATCTATTCCACCGAGCTATCTCCCTGACATCTACCACCAGTTTGAGGCAGCCGGTAAGTTCAAGGCTAACCTGATGTACAGAGCAAGACTGTTTAAAAAAAAAAAGAAAGAAAGAAAAAAAAAAAAAAACTCAGTAGAACATTTGCTTGCAGATTCTTTTCTTTTTCCTTTTTTGGCTGGCTCAGGCTGCCTTAAGGGCACGTCTGGCGATTGACCACTGTCCCCTGTGCCTGTCTGGATTGCTCCTGCAGGTGCTTAAGCCACCGAGCTAACCCAAAAGCCCCAGACTCCTATAAATGTTTTAATTTTTTTAAAAATGTATTTGGTACAAGGTCTCACTATACAACTCAGTTTTGTAGCAATTCTCCTATCTTTAGGCCCCCCCCCACACTGGGATTACAGACGTGTGTCACTGCGCCAGTCTTGGTGGCCGGCTCAGTGCACCCAGGGGCAGGACCTGAGCAGCACGTGGTACCAGGGATCCAGCCCCAGTCCTTGCACTTGCCTAAGCAGCCTCTTAGTCTGCGTTATCTCACCAACCCTTGTTTTAATTTTTAATATAGTAAACATAAATAGATATAATCCCTATAAGCAGACTTTTAGTGTCTCCAGGAATGTTTCTTTCTTTTTCCTTTATGCCTTGCCTAGGATGAATCCCAGGGCCTGCCATGTGCTAGGCAAGCCTTCGGCCATGAACTACAGCCACAGCCCCTCTAGTAACTTTTCAGAAGGTAAAAAGTTTGAAAACTGCTGCTCTAGACCAACCACATAAACAAATGGCATCAAAACCCATCATGTTATACCAGTTTAACCAAAAACAAACTAGGCTGTATGGATCTAAAATATGAAAACTGGAAAGCAAGTATCGCCTTCTGCTTGTGGTAACCAGAGCTTCTCTAAAAAGTGAGACGATGTGAACTGTGAGCACAGTACGATAAGAAGCACTTGGCTCGCAGAGCCTGAGCCCTGCCTGGGCAGCGCAGCAGGCCACAGCGCCCACAGCACCCACGCCCTCTCCACCGCTCCAGCCTCACTTCCAGCGAGCGGCCTTGTCACCATGTTGGTGAGGCATGAGCAGGAGGGATGCCATTGAGGTTCAGACCCTGCCCTGCAAAGGAAGGGATGCTACCTCCAACCTGCACCCTCCTGCCTGCTGCAGTGTCCACCAGAGCTAGGACTCCACAGGACAGGAGGAAGAACCAAAGCAAAACAAGAGGACAGAAGGAGCGCCCAATTCGCTCCTTTCATAGACCATAGAAGAAATAAATTTTTGCTTCACTTAATGCTTTGGCCTGTTTGCTTGGGCCACGAGGCCTGCACCCAGCCAAAGGTGTGCTGGCTGCCTCCCCACACCCTCCCCTGCCCTGGCCTCAGCAGACCACCCACTTTCTTGCCTTCCTCAGGTATAGGAAGCTGATGTAGGACTTAAGTCCTCCCTCCTGCCTCCCTCAACCCTGCTGACCCGTAAAAGCCCACTCCTCCACCTAGGAGTTTCTGACTTCTTTAGAATCAGTGACATGCATTCCCTCAGACCATAGATGCTGTGAACTACAGCTCCAAAGGCTAGTTCTGACTCTCATAAATGTGCACTGTAGTTGTTACAGTCAACTTGAAGCTACAGCAGTTAAAACTTGTATTTCATGTATAATCTAAGAAAAATCAGGTGTCTAGCCTTTTTTTTCTGAGACTCTAGCAGCTCTGGGCATTGGGCCCAGCACCTGGCTCTTACTTGTTCAGACAGCCGACTAACAGACAGAATGCTACGCCTCTGATAAGGAAGCCAAAGCCATTTCCTTGCTGTTCTCATTTTCTAGGAGCAGGAAACCTGCACAATTTAAGTACTATGAGGATGAGCAAATGCTTCTTTAGGGAAGAACGTAGTGGTGCAGCATCCACCACACAGGCAGCCTTCTCTTAACTCCCTCACTTCACCTCCCACCAAGGGAAGACAGGCAAAAGATGACTGAAAGTGCTAAAGATAAAATAAACATTACAACTTGGAGAATCAGAAATGCACAGAAGCAGAAAGTCTGAGACAGGATGTATGCGATGTCATCTAAAAATAAAAGTATCCAAGGTGCTCCACAGCATGCGTGCACACACACAACACACTCTGCACGAGCCCAGCCAGCTCAGCTCTGTGGTTCACTTGCTGGGGATCCTTGCACCCCTCATTCACAGATGACGTCACTTCCGGCTCTCACCACAGTCTGCAAGTGACAGAAAAACACCCACCAGGAAGGTTGCGCTTCACCTCAGCCTGACCCCAATTTCCACCCCCGGCAGAGCCACATCTTTGAGGCTTGGTAACTTCTAAACTATAGCTACACGGTGTGCTTATCCTGCCACGTACCTTTGGGGAGCTCTTCTTTGTAGTTCCTGCCTTCTCGTTTCTATGCCCAATTCTTTCTCCCCAAAGACATGGACGTTTTTCCTATAAACTTCACAGAGGCCTCAGGAGCCTCTTCTCTTGGTTAATCGCCAAACACAGAGTTCGGGGACCGGTGTGTTGGACGCATGTATGTTCACAAGGAGCACAGGGGTCCAGGCCCTGACTCAGAAGCTCAGTTGACAAGCAGCTGCCGGAACCCAGCACACTCAGGATGTGCCCACAGCGCTGTGGGTTTCTCTACACAATTAAGAGCAGCATCCTCTTTGCTTCTGGGTCCCAGTTTAAGGTCTCCAAGTCTCAACTTCCTCCAGACGCTACGAAGCTCTATGATTCTGCCATTTATTTATTTATTTATTTTTATTTTATTTATTTTTTAAACCTCACTTATTTATGTTCTGGCTGGCTCAGCCTGCCGTGGGGGTGGGGCTGGTGCAGCATGTGGTGCCAGGGATCGAACCCCAGGGATCGAACCCCGGGGATCGAACCCCGGGGATCGAACCGCAGTCCCTGTGGCTGCCTAAGCTTGCCTAAGCAGGCGCTTTAGACCACTGAGCCATCTCGCCGGCCCCGATTCTGCCTTTTAAAACAAGCATCAAACCAGGAGTGATGGTGCATGCCTATAATTCCAGTATTTGGGAGGCCTAAGCAGGAAGAACCGAAGCTTAAGTCCACCCCGGGTAAGTTGGCACGAGTCTACCTCAAGTGCCAGGAATTAATAGAGAAAATTATTTAAACAAGCACAGTGCTTGTTTGTGCTTATTTTAGCTTTAGTTTTCTTTGTTTTCCCCCTCCCTCCCCTTCCCCTTCAACCTTTGCAAGGCTGAGGAGCTCACCCAGGGCCTCGAATGCGCTTTGCAACTGCTTCAACCACGCAGCTGTACCCTTAGCTCAGCCCAGTTTTTCAGCTTTAATTTACTTATCTTTTTTTAAAACTTCATTTGTTTGTAGCCAACCTCAGAACCCTGACCCCTTTCACACATAAAGCAACTTTTCCCAGAACACCAAGGCTGCCAGACAGTGAGCAGTCTCCTGAGAGCCTGGGCACTCTGCAAAGTGCTGGTGACACCGTGAGCAGGACACGTCCTTTCCTCCCTGAGTGCCACACTGACCTGGATAGCGGGTGTCGCCTGCCAGCAGCTGAAAGAACCCAGAACACCTCCCGCCACCTCTGGGTCTCATTTCTAATTAGCCAAACCATAGCCTTGCTTCTCCCCACTGGGTCGAAGCCATGTTTTCCAGGAAGTTCATGGTGCAGTTACTCAGCTGGGAACACGGAAAGAAAATTACTATAATCCAGGCTGTGCGCTGGAGTTTCAGAGTGGGGCCTGCTAGAGGAGATACGGCACCTGGCCTCAGCTTTTTGTCCATTTTAAGAGATTCTAAAAACACAGACAAAATTAAAGATCACTTTTATTTTTTTAGACATATCTGTACCCTTTGTAAATCAGAAATGTGCTGTGATCAAGGAAATATGCCTTATCTGCACCAAAATAATTGGCTGGACTTTTTTTTCCACGCCAAAATAATTATAAGGTGTGAAAATATAACTTGTACAACTATACTTTATCAATTTAAAAATCAAAGTTAAATTTTTTAAAAAATTAAGGCTATAAAACTCAGGAAGTAAGCCTTCCGAATATCAAAGAGGAAGTGTCTAGGGAAATACAAAATATAGTGCATTAATGAAAATGAAGACATCACAGTGTGAGGAGACAAAAAGGACTAAGCAGGGACTAGTCCCATTAGAGAAAGTATCAGAAGATTAGAAATAACTTTTATTACATATTTTCTATAATTGTAATACTACATGTGAATATCTGTTACATGCCAGATTCTCAGCTCTTATTCACAGAGGGTAGATGTTCTGCATCAGAGTGCTTCAGATTGGACTAATTCATAAAAATGTAGTTTCTTCCACAAAGTATATTAAATAAACATAATGGTCAGCCTAGGGTATTCTAGGGGCAATAATTATTTTGGCCATAAAATAATTATTTTTGCATAGTGCAATACAATTATTTTGTCCTAATATAAAGACAAAGTGGTTGGGTACACTAACCCCCTACAGACACCCCACTTCATTCTTGCTAGCCAGAGACCACTACAGATACTCACTTTCCTGTCTCCCTCCACTGGTAAGCAAGTGACGAAGTCTTAGACAGTAGAATAAAAGGAGAAATCCATTGAGAAGACTGTGTGAGAGATTTCTACCTCTGAGATAAAAGGACATCCTAAAGAACGTGTCTTCTCATCACCAGACACGCATTTCCCTGCAAGTCTTGGAATGCAGTGGTATCTCCCACCCCAGCACGAGAGCCCAGGAGGGAGCTGTGTGTGGAGCCCAGTGCCAGAGGCAGGAGGAATCTGGCTCCTTCTCACACTATTGAGCTGCGTCCTTTCCCCTTTGAATTGTTATTGAGACAATAAATACAAGTATTTAAGGTCTTCCTAGGGTTCTGTAATATATTGACTAATTGATTTCTGTGGCAATATAAGGAAATCACAGCTATAGGAATCCTATGATAAAAAGATGGCTCTGAATAGCTAAAACAAGACAAGAAGAGAATGGATAATATTGATATTAAAATTGTGTGAGATTTAATTGATGCAGAGAATAAAGCCTTTTGATCAGCGAGATGAAATGAATAGTAAGCATGCTGCTGCCATAATAATACAGACCATTAACAGACAGCTTCCTTCTTCAGTTAAGTAAAATTATGCATTACATACGATATCTCACATGGCCCTAACAGCAGTATTTTCAAATAGGAAGCAGAGCTGGACACAGTGGAACATGCCTGCAATCACAGCTACTGGACAGGTTGAGGCAGGAAGATCCCGAGTTTGAGGCCAGACCATGCCAAGAACCTCTCTCGAAATGCAAAAGGGCCGTCGAAAACATTATTACCATAATCTAGACTTCAGAGATATGAGAACTTAACCTAGAAGACGTACTCCATGGTGGAGCACCACCCAAAACTAGTCATGCACCAGCGCTGGCAATTCATCTTTAATAGGTGTTAGGGAATCTCAGAGCAGGGTCAGATCACTGGGCCTTGAACAAAATGATGACATTGACTGTAGAAATGAAGATTTCAGTAGTGAATGATGAACAGATGACTCATAATCTTCTCCCTGCCAAAATGATAAAAGGGTATTCTCTTCACTTTCTCCTTACACGTAATGGTTCAGTGTCCATGCACTCACCACCCCGAATACATAGTTAACAAACCCCAATTCGTGATCATTTTGCCAAAGTGTTTGGTTTAGAACATTTGCTGGCTTTTAATAGAATGTCTAGATTTTATGACATCTCGAAGTCATTTCATACACTTATAAATGTACTAATTTAGGATTCTGGTGCTATAAAAGTATGAATTGACATGCATTACAAAACATTTAGCAAATAAATTTGAGGTGTCAAGGAGAAACTTTTATTTGTACATAGACGCTTTGTATCGTAAATCTACACTGGGATGCTAATGTTTTTCTACTGCTTTTGAAATACTAAAGATTCTGCGGGGCCTGGCAGTGCACACCTGTGACCTGAGAGCCTTGGGAGGCTGAGGCTGGAGAACCGAAAGTTAGCCCAGCCTGCCTAAGCACATAGGCAACCCAGGGAGGCCCTGTCTCAAAATAAGAAATGAGGGGGCCAGGGAGATGGCTCAGTGGTCTAAAGCACTTGCTTAGGCCAGCTTAGGCAACCACAAGGACTGTGGTTCAATCCCCGGCACCACATGCTGCGCCCCCAAACCCAAGGGCAGGCTGAGTCGGCCATTAAAAAAAAAGAAATGAAGAAAGAGCTTGAAACATAGTTCAGTGTGAGAACTCTGGGTTCAGTCTGCAGAACAGAAGAAAAGAAAGAAGAGGGAGGAAAGGGGGAAGGAGAAGAGGGAGTGAAGGAAGAAAGGAAGAAGAAAGAAAAGCAAGCAGACAAAAAATTCTGGGTATTATGTATTCCAGTATAAGCCACTAAACCTTAATACACATTTTAATATATTTTTCTTATTTATTCCAATTTATTTGTAAGAAAATGTAATCTGAAACATACCTTATTTCAGTGAAATATAAAATG
>PVKN010017841.1:0-17130 GCA_004027915.1 Capromys pilorides
GGTCTCCACCCCAGCAACGCTACACTACATAAAGCACCACAGTGATCGTTTTTCGAGGAATTTCATGACTTCCTGCATGCTTAAAACTCAGGCTGGGAGCTAAGTGCGCCAGTGCCCACCTATAATCCCAGCCCTCAGGAGGCTGAGGCATGAGGATCGGTGGGAGCTGCCGGCCAGCCAGGGCTACACAGTGGATTCAAGGCCAGCCTGAACTACAGAAGGAGACCCTGCCTCAAAAAAAGAAACAAAACAAACTCATGTTAGAAGGCCCAAGTGGTCCCCGACCTATGTCAGCCAACGCTAATGAGCCGCCCGTGGCCGATGGTGCCATCAAGTCCTCCACCATCCTCCAAGAGCTGTTGCTGCTTTAGACAGCAGGGTGTGCGGTGCGATCTCAACTGTGGAAATAATGCTGTCCCCACTCCAAAATGCTAGGCAAAGACACAAAAATGTTAACAAGGGGGACCTCTGAATTCTCGGATCCCTCTGTTTACTTTAATTATACTTATTTCATCATGGTTACATTTTTTTCCTTAAATATTTCTATAAATACTTATTTTTAAAATTACTTTTTCAGAGCCGGGTGTGGTGGTGCACGTTTGTAATCCCAGCACTTGGGAGGCTGAGGCAGGAGGATCGATGTGAGTTCAAGACCAGCATGGGCTACAAAAATGAGCTCAAGGCCAGCCTGAACTGCATAGCGAGACCCTGTCTCAAAAAGACAATAAATAAATAAATAAATAAATAGATAGATAGATAGATAGATAGATAACTTTCTTTTTCAATCTAGTAACCCACACCTTCCAAAATCAGCATATCGACCTCTAAATACAGATGACCCAAATTTTGTACACAACAAAAAAGGGAATGAAAAAAACCCCACTTTTTAAACTTCTCTTATTCTATAGTCCTCAAGTTTTCTGTATGAGTATATTAATTTTAATGCATTTTAAATCTTATTTTCTATTAAGCACTCATGCATGAATATAGCCTTATTAAAAATATTTAAATAATGCTCATAAAATTCTCCTTGACATATCCCACCTCACATGCCAGTCCCTAAAGTAACTGTAATTCATAAGATTTAAGTTCAATGTGCACACACACATACATACAGAGAAAGAAGGGACCTTGGATAGATTACTTAAGCCCATCTTGCCATTTTACAGAGGAGGAAACTGAGGCCCAGAGACAAGAACTGAACACCAAAGTCTTCCTAATTTCCACACAAAGTCTCCCGCCCTTCCCCTTGGGCTGCTCTAAATCTTGGTGTCGCGGTTGCCACCATGGTTAAAAGACAGCACAGTAGAAATGAAGGTCCCATTTTGGGGCCACTCCTGGGTTAGTATCAACGCCACACTGGGAGAGGGCCCTCTGCATTCCACCCACTCTGCTCGGCCAGCCACAAGCCACTGCCCATCTGCTCACTCCTAGCGGGCCTCTGTGAAGGGAAGAAGCCCAGGGAGGAAACATCTGCATCCTCAGGAGTGAAGTCATGAGCCCGCTTGATTTTCCCTTTGGGCAAACCTTCTGCTGGGTTTTTTCCTTCATTCATTGAGTTGGAAAGCTCCTCTCCAACAAGGGGATCTGGAAGACTCCAGAGGCTTCTGGATACGACAGACTCCACTCTGTTACAGAGATTCCCAGTACAGGTGGAGTAAAAGCATTAGACTGAATCTCCGTAAACCACTCTGCTGCCCACAGACGTGTGTCTACAGTGGTACCTCAGTTCACAAACGGAATTTGTTCTACAGCTTTGGAAAAGATGGCCATATCTGTGTTTATGTGGGAACGATGGCTGCGGCTGTTTTGTCACCTGATGCAGTTTGCAAGCAAAAACAAAATTTTCCCAAGCATTTCTGTTTGTGAACCAAACTGCCTGCAAATAAAAGCAGTCATGAACTGAGATGCCACCATATCTGCTCCCAAAATCAGCTTCAGCCAGGCACTAAAGAAATTCAAATCTAGGTTCAACTATGGCTTACCAGTCACCTAACTTTGGGCAAGTCCATTGACCTCTGCAAACTACATCTCTTTTTCTTCCTCACATATAAAAATGGAAAATACACCGCTCACCTCACAGAATGTTTGTAAGACTTCAGAGGGCAGAAACATCAGCAGGTATGTATCAACTTCACACCACACAGCCCCAGCCCATGAAGTCACTGAGCAATCTCTGAGAGAATATCTGTCCGCTGAGGTCCCTGAGCAGGCTAACTCACCCTGAGCAGGCTTTCCAACAATGCTCTGCAGAGCTCTCCAGCATAACACAAGCTAACCTTTCAACACAGACCAGGGTGGCCTTAGGAGCAAGAGGAAGGGATGTGGGTGACAAGGGTAGAACTCGGACCACCATCAAAAGCAACCAGTAAAACCCATGGTGTAAGAACACCCAAGTCCACTGGAGTTATTACAACCAGATTGGAGAGCTGGCAACCTAAGAGCAATTGAGACGGAGAGACGAACACATCTTGACCAAGATCTGCAAGCTGCCTGGAGCCAGACGCTGACAACCTTCCCAAAGGATCCGCACTGCATTATCTGAAACTTTCTTACTATGGGCAAAGACCCCAAGCCAATACTCCCCTCAGTTACTTAAGCTCCTCAAAAACAAACAAGCTGAATAACAAGGAGAAAAAGAGGGCTAGACATACTCAAAGTCAATTCTACTACCTTTTTTTTTTCTCAGCCCGAGAACGGTTTATTGTGGGCCAGTAGCTTGACACATAATAGTTCACTGGAACTCCACAAAATCCTTGGGAGGAAGTACTTATTTTTCATTTTATAATTTGGCTAGTTTGAACCTGGGAAGTCTGTCTTCTACGCTGGAGCCAATTACTCTTCAGCCTGGGGCTGACCCCTCCCTGCTACCTGAGGCTTAGCAGGCATCTAGGAATGTTCTATCCAAAGGCAAACACTCCAGGGAGGAAGCTGCAGGAGAAACCCAACCAGTTGAACCCCTAATTATCAATTTGACACACTGGAAGGTAACAGCTGATTGCTAGCGGGGAGTCTGGTTAACTGGTGAGCCAAGCCCCAGGCGGGAAGGAACAGGCTGTGAGAGGGGTTGGGGGTAGGTAGAGTACCAAGATAAGCATTTCCACAGCAAAATGATCGGCACCTGTGAGGGAAACAGTACCCTAGCAGAATGTCCACTGAACACCGAACATGCAGTAGCTAGGAGCAGGTTTGTTTTTGAGCAAGCAGAGCCCGGAGCGATGACAGACAGCCCTTGCCATCCGCACAAAGCAAGGGAAGTGGAGGAAGCCAGAGGCTCAGCTCTCTTGCTGACCTCCTTGAGCTCAGTTACCATGAGCCCTTCCTTTCCAGGCTGACTTTTGGAAGTCTGGGCCCAACTCACCACCCAAGAAGAAGACAAACTTGCCTAAGGCCCAAGCTCTGCACTTCTGGGCTGTCTCTGGGGAGACAGAGCTTCTGCCCCACCCTGCCTTGTCCTCCTTCAGATGCTCCTGTCGGGGTGGCCATCATCCCCTGATTTTCTGTGCTCTCTTGCACAAGAATTGTGTCCTACTCCCATCTATGCCCATGCACAAGAAAACAGACATGAGAAATCCATGTTGAATACATGTATATGGAGTTCTTCCCGTTCTCTGTGCAGGATTTTTCAATGCACCCAGAAAGTAGTTTTCTTACTTTATGGATGGAAATATTCTACCAATTCTTTACACATTACAGTTGCCTGGGCACCAAGAGTAAGGGTAGAGGAGGAGATGCCAGAAGAGATCAGAAGGTAGAGACATAGCAATGCCTATGTGCTCACACAGTGGGAAGGTGCTTAGATACTTAAAAACCATTGAAAGTGTGGGGTAGTGAAGCTATCAATGAATGAAGTGGGACAAGGAGCTGCTACGGCACCACAAGCTGGCAGGGTGTGCAGCCCTCTCACATGGAGGAGCACAGGGGTGCAACCCTCCATTCCCCTTTGGCGAGGGATTCTTGCCTCTCTTCCCTTCTGGGTCTAGAAAAGATGGAAAATGACAATAACAGATGCTCGCATCCTGTCCGTGCTCCAGAACATTGGAACAATGGCTCCCGACTGGCAGCAGGCAGCAGCAGGCTGGTAGAACCCAGGCTGCCAAGGGCAGCCTCTTACTCTGAATCTTGAAGTTCAGTGTGAGTGTAGGGGTTACCCCCAAATTTGCATTTCTAACCAATTGCTCCAAGAGATGCAGGTGTTATGGGTCCCTGTGGGTTGGAACCCCTGATTTCAAACAACAACACTATTCTAAATCTACCTTTGATCCTAGAAATTTAATTTTAGGAAACTGACTAATTCACTTGTAAAAAGGGACAGATTCTTTGATAATTTTGTTGTTGTTGTTAAGAAAATGTGGCCTCCTTACTTTCCTTCTTCCATAGGTATTATGGGTACAGGCAAGATTTAACCTTTTCCCTCATCATAAGCAAAAGACCCCAAAAGAAATGAATAATGGGCAGATCTTGCATTGTTGGTCTCAGGGCAGGAGGACAGCAGGGATGGGTGGGGACTTGGCAAGGTAGAAAGCCTCTACTCATCATTAGCATACAGTGGAAGGCAGGCTTGGTGTTGCCAGAGTTTCTTTTCTTATTCTTTCTTTCTTTCTTTCTTGCTTTGCACTAGGAATCTAAATTTTTAATGTGAACTGTGCTGATTTTATGATGTTGACAACCAACTAACACATTTTTAAATGACATTGTGGGCAAAACAAAAACGAACAACAATTAAAAACCTAAACAGTGGACACTGTCCACTGGTCAGCAGCGGGCAGCCACTGGCCTTCTTTGCTGGGTCTCTGCCTACAGAGTCCCTGAAGCAAGGATTCCCTAGTGAAAGCCCTGAACACTTCTTCCCTACACTGAGCACCTACCCCATAGTGTCCATCCTTTCACCTGCAGACAGGCGGCCAGTTCCTTATGCCCACTTGTACTCCCCAGGCTGCACCTAACCTCTCTAGGAAGGGAATCAGAAGGGATGGTCTCTAGGACCAGAGAGATCCTAGGAAGTCTACCCTGCTCAGCCTCTGGCAGCGGTGCAAGAAGGTTTTAAGCAGAGGAGCTGCGAGAGGCTGCTGGAACAGTTTATGGCATGAGGCACGTACTGCCAGCGGGGAGATAGGTCTCATGGGAGGTGCAGGGGTTCAGACCTGTGAGGCTGAGCCACGTGTTCTGGGGCAGGGTGACATGCAGTTTCTGTAGGAATCACAAGAGTCCTTGCTCTCTACGTTTTACACTCAGGGTAAAAAGCACATTTTACTTTTTGGCCCAGAACACACCCATGAACACTTGCCTTATGCAGTGTGTCCCAATATTCTATTTTTCGTGCCGTTGACCTTTGTGGTTTTGGACTCAGGTTTAAAAAACATAGCTTTTCCAGGTAAAAATCTCCTTTTTGTAGGAGCCCCTCTTTTAGCATGATGTCCACCAAGAAGTCTTCTACTGGATTCCTTCTCTATATTCAACTAGTTAGAGTACCTGCTTCCAATTTTTAGTCTCCCTGTCTTGAGCACCATGTATACCACTCACAGGCACTGAGATTGCAAATGCAAACTTGCTCTCATCACGAACAGGATCTCACAGGGCTGGGGTATAGCTCAGGAATAGAGACACAAGGCCCTCTGCCCTAGGTTCAATGCAGTACTGAAGGAAGAAAAAAAAAACCAAAAAACTGAACAAATGGTATGATGTGGTACCAGTCACCTACAATTCCAGCTACTGAAGCAACAGAGGCAAAAGGACTACTTGAGCAAGAAGAGTTCAAGACCAGGCTGGGCAATATAACAAGACTTTGTCTCAAGCAAAACAGTGACTAAAAGAATGGGGTCCACCTCTCTGGATGCGATATGCTTGAAATACATGTGAAATGTGTGGTGTGATAGGAGAGGACACTCCCATGTGATATTCAAGAACAATGTAATTTTGCCGGAATTTGCGCTGCACCTGCAAGGAGAACTCTGGTTCAGCCAGTGTCTTCTGATACCAGTGCCACCCTCTCTCAGCTCGGAGAAGACAGAGCTGTGGTCTGACACGTATGGGGAACTCTTGGTTTGTCAATCACATTGCCCATCTCACATACGCTATGCCCCCTTGTTGCCCGAATGCTGTCCTCATCAGGTTGACACAGGCAGGGACCCTGATTTACCATGGTGCTGCTGGGAAACACCAAGTTCAAAAAAGTTGACGGAAAACTTGACAAAATTATCACATGGGTGAAGAGGTTGAATACAAGTTTTCTACATTCAAGCACCCATACCTTTTCCAGAAAGCTAACTGGCTTCCTGATGTCATTATATAATCTTGTGCTCCTTATGTTTCCCCCAATTTGTGACACCCTAGAGGAAAATCCCCTAGTATGCTCCCTGTCTTGGCTCTTTAGCTGATGCAGTCCCACTCACACTGCCGTAACCCGACAGCAGAACCTGCACCAGCGCATGTGTGTGTGTGAGTCGGAAGGGCTGTGCAGACTGCACCCTACCCGCTCCCGGCTCTGGCAGAACATCGCCTTGGGGTTCTCCCCATTTTGGAGCCTGAGGAAGCAATACCTGTTAATTCCCAAAGATTTTTCCAATCTTCTTCTAAAAAGCCTACTGCAGAACTGGTCAAACAAGGAAGTTTAGAAAAAGAAAAAGCAAGGTGTAGGAGATTGAAATCAGGAAACAGGTGAGCCCAAGGAAATGAGGAACGACTTGCTGAGCCCATCTCGGACACCTCCTCTACCCAAGTGACTTTCTCTTCATAGGGAGCCTTGGGTCACCAATGTAACTCAGACTCACTAAAGACAAGAGAAAGGAAGACACTAGAAGGAGACAGGAGAACTGTCCGAGTCCCTCTAAAGCAGAGGCAACCCTCACCCAGGGAGAAGCTGCCCAAGGAAGGCTGCTCTCTGGGCAGGACTGGCCGTCACCTCACACTCATTCTGCTCCAGTTGGCTTCTAGCAGCTGCGCTGGAGATAACCGCCTGCGCCTCAGTCCCTACTCACCTCAGCTCCACCGTCGGTCCTCGTGCAAGTTTGACACCCTGGTCACTTTCTGCCACTGTCTCCACTCCCGTCGCTTCCCCATGGCATTGGCTAATTCACTGTGCAAAGCAGCATTTATATATAGAAAGTTGCAACCACGCAGGTTAGCATTAAAATAGAGACTTGAGGTTGCCGTGGCAACCAAACAAATTATATTCAAAATGAAAGAGAAGTACTCTGCAATCGGAAAAGCATGTCCATGGCCTTCCAGGACAGCTGAGCCCCTTCCCCCCCGCCGAGGGTGGGAGGGATGGCCTCCAGAGGAGTGCTTGGTCCTGATGAATTTCCTCCACCCCATGAAGTCACCCACACTGATGTCAGCCCTGGCCGTCACCCCCAACACATGCTCCTTCCTAAAGCCAGCTCTTGCCTGGGGTAGATCTGAGGCCAGAACACTTGTGCAAGGGTGATGATCCTGACCAGGTCTATGAATCAATGAAAGTATTATTCTTCAGGCACCCTAGGGAAACAACAGCCTGTGGCCCTGGACATAAAGGAGGCTTTCTGCCACTTCCTGCCATGATCAAAAGCCCAGAAACCACCCGTCAGCTTAATGACATCGCCAGGCTACTTTAATTCTATAAGCTAAAAGCTTAAAATAAATAGGAAAGGGGGTGGAAGAAGCACCTACTGCCTTCTACGTCTATGATGCTAGGATGTATATCTTTCCCATAGTGCTCTAGGTATTGCTGAAGCCCCCGATGCAGCACCGAAAGTATTGGTTTCTGGATTCTGCACACTGAGCAACCCTCTGTCACTGTCATTCGGCACAGTCAACACCAAGATACTCACAACCTCCAAGCCAGAAGTGTTCTAGTCTTCAAAGGAGCTGGAAGCTGGGTGTGGTGGTGCATGCCTGTAGCTCCCGTGCTCAAGAACCTGAAGCAGTAGGATCCCCGTGAGCTGGAGGACAGCACAGGCCACATAACGAATTCAAGGACAGTCCGAACTACACAGTGGGACCCTGCCTCAAAAGTCAAAACAAATAGAAAACAAACGAAGGAGCCAGCAGGCTCCTTAATAACCCTCTACACCTTTCTGGGACTCATTTATACATATGCTGTGAAATCAAGTATGATCTCGAACAACTTACATGGGGGAACAAAAGACAATGACAATACCAAGTGCAGACAAAGAAGTAGGGTGACTGCAACTCTCACTCAATGCCAGTGGGAATGCAAAATAATCGGGCCACTTTGGGAAACAAGGTGACAATTTCCTATAATGCTAAAAATACACTTCCCATATGATCCAGCAATCTCACCTACAGGTCTTTACTAAAGAGCATCCACAAAGGAGATAGTGGGACCCAAGATCTGCCTGTCTTTTTTCTTTTCTTCTGAAGAGGTGAGCTGCTCTCCTCTGAACCATTCTTCTCTCCCCATTACGATTGCACCGCACTGTTATAGGACACAAACCAAAAGGTCGAACAGATGATGGCATGGGCCGCAGCCCCCAAAACTATGAGCCAAGACAAAGCTTTTCTTTTTGCAGCTGATGGTTTCACTCCGGTACCTACTAGAGTAGCAGAGAGCAGACTAACCCAGCAGCTTTCTTTATAAGAACCCCAAAGGGAAAAGAGTTCAAAACATGACCAGCAGGGAAAGAATGGCAAACTGTGGGACAGCTGTACGGTGAGGTACAGATGTTCAGTAAAATGGAATGAATGACTGGTACATGCAGCCACTCAGAGGAAAAGTACTCCAGGTTGAGAAGCCAGTCTCAAAGGGTTAGTACTGTAGGACTCAACTCTGTTGGTAGGGCATTCTCAAAAGGACAATGAGAAACAGAAACTGCACCAGGGGTGCAGGTAGGGCTGGGTGCGTCTGCAGAGGAGTAGCAGAAGGGATGCTGGGGGGTGGGGGCTGAAGGAACTTCTACATCCTGCCTTTAGGGGTGGCTACCTGAATCTCTGTATGTATCAAAATTCACTGAAATGTATGTCCTCCCCAAGCAATCAGATTCATAGTACGACAACAGAAAACATAAAATAAGTGTTACTTTCATTTCTGGAAGGAAAGTGTCTCAGAAGATGCCCAGTTCAAAGAAGCGGTACTTACACCTAAAAGCCAGGTCTTGAGAATTATTTGTTATTAGTATTATCTTCAATCAAAAAGACCCTCTGCCTGTTCTGGACCTGTGTTGTCACCGTGTGGCCACTATCACTTGGGAATTTGTTGGCAAGTACAGGCTCAGGAGTTCCAGGCAGACCTCGTGACTCCGAAGCCCCCGGGCTGGTGCTTGTGCTTGCTCAGGCCTTCCAAGGGAGGGATGGGAATTTATGCTGGATTCTGCAGACTGCTGGCATTGACAGAGCAGCTCCAGGCAACTGGACCAGGCCATCATGAAATGTCCTGGCCTGTGTCCCTCTGGTATCCAAACACCATGGACACAGACCAGATCTTTCCTACCTCCCACTTGTTTACTGCCTGTTTCTTCTCTGTATCTCTACACATGCATGCATGCACATACGCGCATGTGCGCGCACGCGCGCGCACACACACACACACACACACACACACACACCCCTCTACATTTAGTAGAGTAAAGCTATTGCCCTGGAGAAAGATGTCAAATCCCACAGCTTCTTCTGATCATGCCAAGGCAGCAGGGGACGTGGAGACATCTCTTTGATTGTCCAAAACTACCACAGGTTGGGCGAGCTCCTCTCCCATCTGACCTAGCCTGGTCTTCTGAGCCAGAACCCAATCCAACTGTACCCACCTGCTTCCCTCTCTCACCTCCTGGAGCAGTTCTCCAATCAAATACAAACCTCACGCTTGACCCCCGAACCTGCAACTGGTTGCTGGCTCCAAAGTCACATGAAGATGACGGAGTACAAGGAAGAAATCAGAACGATATGGATTTCATATTCAGCAAAATAAACAGAATTACAGCACTGGGGCTGGGCCGAAGACGCTGAGGGGCTGTACGTTTGGCCCAGAGCCTGGGCTTGGTGGCTCCGAGCACCAAGCTCCCCAGGCCTCTCCCCTCCACCCGCAATTCCCACAAACAGTGCCGACGGCGCTCAGCCTGCTATCTGTCCCTCCTCACTGAAGTCTCAGGTAGTAAACTTGCTGCCACTGACATTTTGGTGTTTTATTGAGTTTTTATATTCTCTTTTATGGTGCGGTTGAAGACAGTTCAGCTTCTTCTCTACTTTCATCCAAAGATGCGCAAGCTCCGACAGGAATGCTGCGTCGTTAATGACCGACCATGCAGCAGCTCTAGGAGCCTCTGGGGGGATGGACACAGGGTTGCTGGGGAGGGGCAGCTGTGGCGCCCACTCTTTTCCCTGCCATGAGCTCCTTGCCCAGAATGAGTGGGCCAGGTGCACCCACTCCTCACTCGCTCTTGGCTCAGAACACAGGGAACTCCTGCTTCTATGGACACCGCATGGCACTCTGCGTAGCCAGCAGCTCTGCACCAATGGTAATGATGTCCTCTCTGCCCTTCCTGCAGGATACCCCCCCCCCAAAGGGGACATCTGGCAACATTTGGAAACATGTACTGGTCACCACAGGTGTGGGAGAGGCTGGCTTGCAGCAAATTTAGTGGCTCAGGAAAACATGTTTATATCCTATGTGACATAGCTCACGAACGGTTCTCTCTGGGCTAAAATCAAGGTATCGGCAGGACTGTGAGCCTCCTAGAGTCTCCATAGTAGAATCACTCTCCTCTTCTTCAGCTTCCGAGAGGCTGCCCACGTGCCTTGGCCTCAGGCCCCTGCCTCTGTCTTGGAAGCCAGTAATGAGAGTTGAGGTCCCCTTTACCCTTACATCTCCAGTTTTCCCTCCTCCATCTCCTTTTTCTACTTATGATGACTCTGGTGATTATCTTGGGGTCCTCTGACTAACACAATGACATTTCCCCACCTCAGGGTTAGCTGATTTGTAGCTTTAATTCCATCTGTAACCCTAATTTTCCTTTCCTTTGCGTGTTAGTTCAAAACAGATTCCAAAGATCAGGACGTGGTCTTCTTTTTTTGATAGAGATGAAGATGTGTTTCATTAGGGGCTTGCCACCCCATAATGCAAAAGCTGAGAAGCTCGGGGATAGCCTAACCATGACCTGGCCTCAACTGGTTTCTAGTGACCCTGACTCAAGTCCATTTCTGGAGAGGAGCCAATATTAGGACTTACAGAAATCACCAAGAAGCTCTGAGTGACAAAAGAGGAGCAATTGCCATTCTGTTAAGTATTTTAAAGTGGGTTTCACGGCTTATCAGGACACCACTTGATCCTCTACTGACACAGAAAATCTAACACTTTAAAAATGTATAAAATGCATCTTGCCTATAGGAGCCAGATGGACACAGTGGCTGTAGATCATTTCAATCTCTCTTTGTGAATAACTTCAAATAGCACCGCTCGTTCTGCCTTGCTGGGAGGCTGCTTTCTGGTTTCCAAAATCGCTGAACTAGCTGGTTAGAGCTACTCACAGCCCCACTCCCTCTGTCCCTGTCTTCCGTTCCCCAGCAGTGCCAGCCACCAGTAGCTAAAGCTAATTCCAAAAGCTCCTACAGACCTCAGTCGTCTCCCAAATGCCCTTGGCCTTCAGGATCCTATGGGCAGCTGGGGAGTCCTCTGCACTGTGAGGAAGGCCTAGGGTCACTAGGCAGCAGGAGAAAGAGCAGAGGGGCTCAAGAGGTGGGCCCCCCTGTGCAGACATCAGAGGGACACCCAGAAAGGACATTTCCCCCAGAAAAAACAAGCCCTGTCTCTGCCACATGCTCCCCCACACAGGCTGCATTCCTAGAATAGGTTAAAAAAAAAAAAAAAGGGCAGCAGAGGGTTACTCTGTGCTGGTTTCATGGGATTTCCCCTAAACGAAGAGCTAGGCTGGACCTACCAGGGCCACTTCCTTGCCATTCTGATGAGAGGAAAATCTGCTTCCTCCCACCTCTCTAATGGGCAGAGGCATGGTGGCACTTGATATTTGTGCAGGTATGTGTGCATGCGAGCGTGCACGTATGTGTGTGTGTGTGTGTGTACGTGGGTATGTGCACATGTATGCATAAGCACTCACATGTGGGTCACAATTCCTGTGCCCCATGCCCCACACTCCAGAATAGCCCCTTCAATGCCACACTCTCCAATCAGCACAATAGAACACTTATTCAACTTCTTATAAAAATTATCCAGCATTTCTGCCGAAGCCATGATCTCTGCTGCAAAGCACAGACGTGATGGCTCTAGGAAGCCCTGAAACCACGTGAGAAACCTTAGGTTCAGGACAGCCTGTGCCAAGGCACCTGCTGCACAGGGCATGAGGTACTTGTTCATTCATCCAGCAGATGCCAGCCGTGTGTCTACTATGCAGTGGGCGTCCTCCTGGGCCCTGACACCTCAGTGATGAGCAGGACAGAAGGGCCCTGTACTGTGAGTCCATGGAGGAAGTTTACAACATCCTCCTCTGCATATTTACATTACCTCATTTATTATTCACATCAACCCCAAACCGTCCAGGTCCCGTGATTATGTACACCTTACAGAGAAGGAAACCAAGGCTCAAGTCATTCAACAGCACAGAAGGAGAACTCAGGTGGTCCTGAGGCTCTGTCAAGTTGAGGATCTTGTCCAAGCTCATGCGGCTAGCAGGATACCACACTGTGAGCTGAACCTTACACATCTGGCTCAGGAAATCTCAGTCACCTCTGCTCCTCCCTGTTCTCCGTGGCAGCTTCCTGACCACTATTTAATGCAGCTTAAGGACTGATCAAGGTCCCAGATGCAGTGCCTCCTTCCACACTCCCAGGCTTGTGAAAGGAGGTGAAGGATCAAGGGGTGTATTTTCTTCATCCAGCCACATCAGCTCCTTTGTTGCCTCAACGCCCTGGGTGAGTAACCTTCCCGGACGGACCATTGCCAAAGACAGCCCCATGTTAGCAGCAGTGTTCGTCCTTACTTCCCTTTCCCATTTCCCAACACAGCTCTCTCCACACTAAACATCAGTCACATAAATGCCAACAGAAACTCAAAGATGCTTTCATAATGGGATTTGGATTAGCTCAGTGGTTTAAGCGTCTGCGCAGGCAATCCCAGTCGGGCACAAGAGACAGTGGTTTGATCCCCATAGCCACCTTTAAGGCAGCCTGAACCAGTCCCCCCCCTGCAAAAAAAAAAAATCTTCAAATGCAAGGAAGGTCCCAGTGTCAGTGGAAGCTGCTGCCACTGGACCATTTCGCCTCTATCACTCAATCCTCTACCTCCTGGAACTTTCTAATTCCAAAATACACGTGGATTTCATCCTTGGAGTTTCCACGTCATAGACAGGGGTGAGGCTGAAGGTTTGCTCTTGGTGTGACCATGCATTTCTAAGCATGTCTGAGTGACCCATCTGGTGGCCTGCAAAGGCACAGCACTGCCTGCAAGCCTTAGTTAGAAGCTACCTGAAGCACCCAGGTGCAGTCCTGGCCTATCTACCAACATGCAGGGCCCTGCAAGTGGGAGTAGCTGGGCTTTCCTTGGAAACCATCTTTTCCCATTCTCAGTGCTCATGGTTTGTACGCTGAGTAGCTCCAGCCTGTCTATTAAGCATCCTCATCCTCATGGCCACAGTACTAGTTCCAGGACAGGCATAGGACCCAAGTCCATCATCTGGTGCTGCAACCCTGGACTCTGGTTGGAATTATTAGGGAAAAAAGGGGTATCAAGGTCACAGAAAGCAATGCTGAGGCTGCTGATGGTCTCTTGGATGGATGTCTCATAAGAAACGCTGCTGAGAATGGAACCAGAACAAATCAAACAGGGTGGTGAGAATGAGAGGGAAGCAGGGACAGAAACATCAGACCATCCTGTCCTTGACTAAGCCTCGACTGAACCATGCTTGAAGCTGAACTTACCCCAGATGTTTCAGTTAAAACAATCCATAAACTGCTTTTTTTTTGGAAGTCAATGTGAAATGGGATTTCTGTAATATGTAATAAATAGAAAGAGCTCTGGCTAATAATCCTTCAGTAAGGGCCAAAGTATTACACAAATAGTAACCCTCAACGCCCAAACAACAGAAAGCTAAAGAACACAAAGCAGGGCAAACGTCATGGCTTAGCTTCTTCCTTCAAGCTGCTCTTGTGGGTAAGCGCCTCTCCCAGAGATGTTTGCATTTCTAAATCCCTTCCTTTGGACACTACAACAAATTACTACAAACTCAGTAATTGGTGGCTTCAATCAGGAGAAATGTATCCTCCTTTACTTCTGAAAGCCCAAATCCTGAAATTAGGGTCATAAGCCAAAAGCAAGGCTATGAGCAGGGCCAGGCTCCCTCCGGAGGCTCTCCGTGAGAATTGAGCCCTGGTCTCTTGCACCTCCTGGTGCTGCTGGCACTCCTGGGCTTGGGGCTGCACCACTCCAATCTCTGTCTCCCTGGTCTGACTTTGTCTGTTCTCTGTGGAGTCAGATCTGCCTCAGCTTCCTTCTAGTAAGGACATGGTGGTTGCATTTAGGGTCCACCAGGATAATCCAGGGCAATCTCTTCATTTCAAGAGCCTTTGATTTTATCCACAAAGATCCCTTTTCCAGATAAAATAACCTCCTCAGTTCTGGGGGTGGGAATAGGGGCATATTTTGGAAAGCCACCACCAGATGTTTCCCAGTCAGGCTGACTGAGACCATCATCTGCACATAGAAGAGAGGTGTCCTGACACACTCAGCTGTGACCACAACTGAGGGTCACAAGCGACACGGAAGAGCTTTGTCAGAATGTGTGCAGAATAGGAAGGGCTCTGGGGGAAGAGGGTGACCACACTGCACTGAGTTTCCACTGTGGCCTGGAGAGTAGGCTCAGGAAGTAAAGCAATAGATGGGGTTTCCCAAAGTACAGAAAGTTGGGGTTTCCCATCGTGTTTGTAGCATCAAGATGTAACCCCAAGGTGTGATTAGTCTAAGAGGCTCATTTTTAACAATTCCTTATTTTAAGCTCCATTATGAAAAAAAAAAAAAAATGACTGTGGTGCATAAAGTCTGTGACATTAGTGTCACTAAGGGTGACATCACGGTGGCCATGATCTGCTTTGACTGGCTCCTCAGGCTCATTGAATTCTACAGTCCCATAGCCCAGGTCACCAAGTCCT
The DNA here is from genome assembly GCA_004027915.1 of Capromys pilorides. NCBI lineage: Eukaryota > Metazoa > Chordata > Mammalia > Rodentia > Capromyidae > Capromys > Capromys pilorides. The sequence goes on from PVKN010017841.1 coordinate 15,088, forward strand.
CACAAAGCAGTGTTTAATGACAATGAACTTGGGATTCAGGCTGTATGGGTTCAAATCCACCCGTGGGCTAATCACTTGATCTCTCTGGACTGAGTCTGGAGTAGTCATTCCCAGGAAAATGAAATCAACATTATCATGAACCCCTTTGGCAAAAATTAAATACGCTAATATACATCAGGCACTGAAGATAGGTCTGCCCTTGCTCGCACTGCAGGCAAGCCATAGCTTCCCTGCCAACTCCGCAGTCTCCTACCATATCTAACAGAGGTTCGTAGCTTCCAGCTGCCAGGCCCTATCCGCTGAGACTCCTCTGTCTCCAATTTTATTCTAGCTCCCTTCACTCCTCCAGGAAGCCAAATAAGGGGCCCAACTTGTTTGTGCCCAGTGCAACCTCCCATCACCCTGCCTCCAGAATTCCAGTCGGAAAATCAAAAGGACCAGGGGCTGAAAACCTCCCCTGTGACCTGTGCTGAACAGCCAGGCCACTGCACCTCCTGCACCCCCAGCCTCCAGCCAGAAAGTCTGCAGGGGCTTCTGGCATTGCTGTCATAGCATGAAGCTCTTTACAAAGCCAGTCCAGATGCTGTGCACACCCTGCTGACCTTAGTTTAGGGTGGGAGGGGCAGGGATCATAAACCACTGCCCAGAAGGCTGAAAGGAGGCTCAGCTTAAAAGTGCGTTCCATGACTGAGTCAGCGCCCTCAGAGGGACGCTGATAGCAGCATTCCTCGGTCTTGACACCGCCCATCAAGGTCTGGCCACTGTTGCACACTGCAGAACAGCAGGTGGTGCCTCCGACATTACCCATGTCAAACCAATGGTCTTCACTCTGGCTACCTTTACAAACACTAATTGGGGGCTGTGCTCTCTCCTTCAGAGTTACAAGCCATGGTTGAGAGTGCAACCATCCACTAAAAAACTCCAACACTTCCTCCCAAACTTTTAAACTGCTTTATAAGGAGCACACTGATGTCACAACAGCACCTCAAGAAAGGGAGCCTCCCATATGCCCCTGATAGGCTAGGTCTTCCCAGGAGCAGCCTCAACCTCTTTGTGCCCTAGCTTCTGTCTAGGGGACCTCAGAGGAAAGATATGCTGGGGGGTGGTGTGATCCCCGAGATCATCCCTGGCCTGACGACTGATTGGAACTCACAGAATTCAGCATGTACCTCCTCTCCTAGATAAGATTTATTTCAACAAGAGGTTTCAAAGCCAAATCACTACAGAGACAAAGTCCCAAGTAAACCAGGCATAAGTTCCAAGCATTAACACTCTTGGCTGTGACCATAACCTAAGGTCCATAAATGCCACCAGGTCCTCTCTCCTAGAGTCACACGGATGTGCTCAATTCCTCCCAACGTGAGTCATACAGCATGTGTATAGTGTTGTGAGCCAAGCTTGTGTCCAGGGTTTTTATTGGTGGCTGGTCCTGTAGTTATTTATCGCCTGCTTAGCAGACTGAAACTGCAGCAAGCACGCTGTGAACAGGAATGGTGTAGAGAAGAGCCACTTAGCTGGGTGCAGTGGAGCATGCCTGTGGCCAACCCCAGCCCTTAGAAGGCTGAGACAGGAGTATCCAGGTTCAAGACCAAGCTGGGCTATTCAGCCAGTTCAAAGGTAGTTGGACTACACGGTGAAGTATTATCTTACCAATAAGTGAAATGCAATGAAATTTTAAAAATAAAGAGCCGCCCTTATTATTTAAGGTGCAGCAGAAAGCTCCTAAATCTAACTTCACAGACACAAGCTGTGTATCACACGGCAGACAGGACTTTCCAGAGAAAGCAAAGTCCAGCCTACTGTGCAAACTCTTCCCATGCACTGGCCAGAGAAGTCTCAGTAGCAAGCACAGCCCCAGCTCTCGGGCCCTGCCAGCAGCCTCCGTCACCACAGCATCCTGACGGACACCAAATCCACGCACAGGCTGACGCTCGCAGAGCACACACTGCCTTCCGAAGCTTCCTGGAGCACGGGCAGCTTGTGCTCTCTGTCAGCCTGGAAACCCTGGCCTCTGCGTTCAGTACTTGACTTCAGCTAATGGCA
>PVKN010017842.1:0-17128 GCA_004027915.1 Capromys pilorides
TGAACACCCTTATCCTGACTTAGTTTAGCATTAGGTAACTTGTAAGACATTTCTTCTTTGGCAGAAAGTAAGATAAAATGAAATGGTATGCATGTACCAATTTAGATAGATTTTTGAAAAAGATTTTTTATCTTGACATAAATACAGACCCATGAGAGTAATACATAAAGTCCTATATATCATTCCTCTAGAAACTACTAATGTAACATCTTATACATCTGTAGTATAATATCAAACTAGGAAATTGACACTGATCACATCCTGTTTATGTCTCGTCATTGTGACATACATTTCTTTGTGTGCATATTTCCATACATTTTAATTCTATGTATAAATTCAAGAAACCACCGGCCCAATCAAGGTGATGTAACTTTATGGTTTATGTTCTGGCAGTAACGAATCTGCTCTCCATCTCAATCATTTTATCATGTGGAGAATATTATGTACATAAAATCAATGCAACCTTTTTGGAGCAACTATTTCAGTCAGCATAACGCAACATCTATCTAGGGTATTGCACATGCTGATAGTCTATACCTTTCTGTTGCTGACTCCTTTGTGTGGATAGACCAGAATTTAACCATTCATCCACCGAAGAACTTTGGGCTGTTTCCCATTTTTGCTGTTCTAAAATAACTACTATGAAAATTCATGGGCAGGTTTTTATGCAAGCATAAGTTTTCATTTCTCTGGGATGATGGCCCAAGGGTGAGATTTCCAGGTCATGTTAATCACATATTTAATTTTCTTGTAATCTGTCAAATTGTGTTTCAGAGTGACTGTACTAGATTTTATTCCCACCAGCAATCTATCAGAGATCCAATTGCTCTACCCTAGGTCAGAAATTGGACTTTAAGTTTTTTAAAAAACTTCTGAAGTCTTTTAGGGGTGTAGTAATATCTCATTCAGGTTAGAATTTGCATTTCTTCAATGGTTCACGAAGCTGAACATCCTTTCATGTACTTATTTACCATCTTTGTCAGTGAAAATTCTTTGCTTTCTCTAATTGGACAGTTTTAGGTATTGAGTGTTTCTTTAAAAAAATTGTTATAAAAATTGTACTGCTCAAGGGCCAGGGAGATAGTTCAGGGCCACAAGTGCCTGCCTGGCAAATGCAAGGTCCTGAGTTCAATCCCTGGTTCTGAAAAAAAAGTGTACTGCACAAATGTGTTATATTAGGGTCAGCCAAATAGCTCAGCGCATTACAGAGCCTGCAAGCAGGTTCAATTCTGAGGCCTTCTGTGCTGATCCTGCCCATGGGGCACACTGAGAGCAATTGAGACCAGGCTTGTGGCACGCACCTGTAATCTCAGCTCTTGGGAGGCTGTACACAAGCGGATCGCTATGAGTCTATTTAGTAGTGAGATCCCAAACACCCTATAGACCCTTCCCTAAAATACAAAAACAAAACAAAAAATCCGAAAACAAAAACAAATGTGCTATATTAACCAATTCCAGTGTATTCTGTGGCAGTAATAATACCTGCAATTTTGTGCAACCGTTACCATTATTTCCCAAGTCTTTTCATGACCTCTAATAGATAGTCTGTAGCCATCAAGCATTAACTTTCCATTCCTCATATCCATTACCCTTCAAACTTTTTAAAAGTGATTATTTATTTATTTCATGTAGGATCTTCCTGAGCAACTCAGACTTCCCAGCGTTGGGATTACACACATGTGCCACCATGCCTGGTTTTGGTGGCCAGCACAGGGTGCTTGGGATTCTGGGGCCAGCATAGCATGCAATATGGGGAATTGAACCTGGGTCCTTGTGTTTGGCAGGCAGGCACTTAGACCCCTGAGCTATCTTCTCAGAAAACTTAATTGACTTTCTAGCTCTATCAGTGTGCCTGTTCTGGGTATTCCATATAAGTGCAATCACACAGGAGTTGTCTTTTAGTGCCTAGTTTATTTACCATAAAAATTTGAGATCCTCATATATTGTAGCATGTATCAGAACTTCATTTATTTTTATGACAGTAACATTTCATTACATGGATATAACATGTTTTGTTTGTCTGTTCATCTGTTGATGACTACTGACTCTCAGCTTTCTTCTTTTGGCTACTTTAAATAATACTTTTATGAGCATTTGTGCACAAGAAACCATTTGAATTTCTGTTTCCAATTCTCTTAGGCATGTACCTATTAGTGGAATTTCTGGGTCATATAGTAATTCCATATTTAATTTTCTGAAGCAATTGTTTCGCAAATATGATACTAAAAGTATAAGAAACAAAAAATAGGCAGATGAATTAGATTCAATTAGAATTAAATGAGAGAATTGCAAATCATAGTTTATTATTCAGAATATGTAAAGAAGTACAGCTAAAAAATATAACCCAACTTAAAAAGTGAGTAAAAACTTTGATAGGTATACATACAAGCATCATACAAGCATCTAAAAGTGCATGGGGAGCTATTTAACATTTTAATCATAACGGAAAATTCAACTGAAACCACAATAGTGTACCATTTTCCCCCTGGCAGAGAGAACTACGATCTTAGTTTTAAAAATAAAATACATACAGGGGCCTGGGGATATAGTTCAGTAGAATAAACTCTTGCCTGGCAAGCACAGGGTCCTGAACTCAATCCCTGGTACCAGAAAAAAAATAATAATGAAAATAAAATAAAATAAATATTGACAAGGTCATGGAGAAATCAAGATTACATATTGTTGTTTTTAAAGTTATTACTATATTCTAGATGTTGAATACAGGGATCACATTTATTTTCTCTTCATTATGCAAGTTTAACATTTTTAGAATTATGAAAGTATTAGAAAATCTCGAAAACTCTAAGGAAGATATGTCAGCTGAAATCTACACATATTGAGTTTTAAATTGGAGACAAGGACTTTTTCTCTGATTCTATACTGTTTTCTCTTGACTTTTTCCTTCCTATCATTATAGATTATTTTACACTCTCATTTTTAATGCACTTTTGTTTATCTTTGAAATGATTCCCTACTATGGCTTCTGTACTTAAGGAAGCCAATATAATTCAGTGCACTGAAAAAGCATCCTAGCATACCAGGCTTATCCATGAGAACTTAAATTATAGGATAGTTTCTCATCGATGGGCAGCAATCTTTTTAGATGTATTTGGGTAGATTTTACATATTCTTGAGCCACTGAGTGGGCAATATTTTCAACTTTGATCAATTATTGTAAAATGTTAATCCCCTATCATAGTTCATTATTTTACATAAGATTTTTCCTATAGGGAGCCCATCCCCTCGGGGCCCCCCTCCTGTTCCTCTCTTGACAGGAGCTTTCTTACCCAAATAAATATATTCTGCTTATAAAAAGGATTTTTCCTATATAGTCTTTTTACTTTTTATACATATATACATACATATATATATTAAAACAGTTATTTGTTCAACTTGCTAATCATATTTTAAATAATTTTAATTTCCATTAGTACCAGTGGAAATTATGTTACAGAAGTTTCTGATGATCAACAAGAAGATAATTTTTTAAGTAGCCTAGAGAGAGAGCTCAGTGACATAAACGCTTCCCTAGCAAGTACGAAGTCCCAAGTTCAATCCCTTGTACTGCAAAAACAAAGCCTGAATTTCTGCCACTTATGGAAAGTTATTATTTAATATTTTATTGTAAAGTCCTGTGTAATATTTAAGATCTCTTTCCTTTATATTAAACTATCTTAGGCCCTGTTAGGTGTTAATCATCTCTAAGAGCAGAATCAGAAAGCCTATACCCTCTACTTGAAAGCCTAAGCCGTGACCAAGGGAACCTGAGGCATATGTCTATTCTGCCTATACTTTTATGGCACAGAGAAATTGAGGAATTGTCCATCTTTCCTAACTGGGAAGCTATTCTAGACTTTGAGGAAACCCCAAGAATTTCTTTAGTGGTCTCTGCTCCTTGAGGACAAGGCTGGTTCCTACGTGACATCCTTTCCTGAGAATCCTTCTTGGCTTTGCTTTGACCTGTGAAGGTCAAATAGGTACTACCCTCCCAAGCTGGAGGCACTGATAGATTACATATCTCCATCCTAAAATCAAGGGAAAGTAACCTTGTATCAGGAGAGAGAGAAATGTTACCTATATCATTCCTTCACGGAAGTCTCTACTATGAGAACATGGCTTATTGGGACCTCAAGATGACCTTCAGTGGCTCCCAGAATTCTCTTTTCTGATAACTGGGAATATTAGGGGCTTATCTCTTGGTGATGTGAACTGGATTCCTAACCTATGAGGACTGTTACCTGCCCATATCACTGGCATCTGGAGAGCTTGAGAGGAGAGGGAGCACATCCCATCCTGCCACTGCCATATGATCAAATCTTGCTTACAGATATGTAGCAACCACTGTGGACTCTGAGAGTACTTCTACTGCCATTGTAGAAAGCATATTGAAACATAAGATGGACATTTCTATAGACATGGCATTAAATCAGCTCTAAGTTATAATAATAATGGAGTTAATCATCACAATGTTGCAAATATCACTAAAATATTGCTGGAGCCCATCCTACCATTTATCCAGGTACATCAGTGACTTGATTTTTGTCATATCACAGGTCTTGGAATGGCTGTCTCTTATAACTGCAGAATTTTTGCTTCTTCTACCGTCCTGGTTTACCACTTCGTGGTCATCTTTTACTTATTGATTATGCCTGTCTCTTTTCTGGCCCTCTTTTTAATCCATTCACCATTTGACTAAGACAGAATAGTCTTTTCAGAAGGGCACATCTGTTTCCAGACAAAGATGGTATCCAGGGCCAACCTGAGTTGGCCTCTGTCTATGAGTTTAGTAGTCACACATCCTTTCACCATTCCAAACCTCCAGTACTTCCCAGAAGGCATTTCCTGCATCCATGTCTTCCTAGTGACATTATTCTCTCCCCAATGAGGTTAGAGGGAGTTCTAGGACACTCTTTTTGTCTGTTGTTTTTCTCAAACTAAGTATCCCTCTCCTTCGAGAAGCAATCTCTAATGTTTTCTGGAGAATCTTCATGGCCCCACAGCTCCCAGGGTGATCCTCTAGTACAACTACACTGGCTGTTGACTTATTGTCTTCAGTACCCCATCCCGGTATTGCAATGTATTTTATTTTTTGCGCTATCAGAGAACAAATCCAGTGCTCTACCATCGAGCTATACTCCAGAGTTGTACTGCAAATATTATGAAAGCAATTGCATTATATTTTCTTTGTACTGTCTGACTATGGTAGATGTCCAGCACATATTTGCTGAACCAATTAAATGTAATTGAAAACTTAAAAATATGCTCTTTATATTATATTTCTGTTTTAATTGAAAACAATTATTTGTCAAATGGATTGCATTAGACTACCATATTTATTTCCCCCAGGTTTGCTCCTACCTCTCTGAAAGAATATCTTCACAAGCATTAATGTTAGATAACATTTTATGTGAGTCTCCTAAAAGTACAGGATGAAACAATTTTCAAACCCATGATGTGAATTGACCCCTCTTGACATGCATGATTTGTTTCATCAGGATCAAAATATGAGAATCTTGGACATAGTTGGATAATTCTTTAACACTGATAAAACTTTACCTCTGAATATCATTGTTCAACCTGTAAAATCCTGAGCATGTTTTATTATTCCTTCCCATTCTTTCTACTGAACTTTCCCTTTATAAGCTGGTTTGTCTTTACCATCTCTTTGAAAGCGTCACTATTAAGGCTGCTTTTAGTGACTTTACAACATCTATCCTTGTTTATACCTTCTAATTAGGTACTTCACAAACTTGAGCATGGTGAATCAGAGTTTCTGGGAGTAGCGATAGGGAGATGAACAAACACTTTGGGGGGAACCTCCCTCAGAGCTTCTCATCTACTATGTTTGAGGTGAGGCTGAGATTTTACGTTTCTTAGGAGGTTCCCCAGTCATGCTATTGCTGCTGTCCTGAGACCTACTTAGAGGCTCATTTCCCTACTAGTCTGTCTGGTACTCTTTGCCACTTTTCATAGCTGTATCTACTTTATTTACATGTGCTGATTCTGCCCTAATAAGGCTCTGGAACTGGGAAGTACTAGAATGGAAGGTAAGACCTTGAGTTGGATTAGGGATGCATAACTTTGCTCCTTTTTTAGTATAGTTCTCAAATCTGGGCCTTTACATAGGATTTCTGCTCCCATGCTTTAGAATATTCTCAGTTCTTTGCAGACATATTAGTTTTGTTGGGGCTAGGAAACTTCACCATTGCTCAATACCTTCTTGAATTTGAAGACAAGCAGTTAAGTTCATTTCATGAACCTGGGTATCCAACTATTTGTTTAGTTCTCTATCTGTGACCCTGTGCTTGCCCCAGGGTTCTTTATTTGCCTGTGCTCTTTCTTGTTGCTTGCTGTTAAGAATGAGGCTTGCATGCCTCATTTTAATAAGTCTATTTGGTTCTTGGGTTTGGCTAAGTTTTAGGAAATCTTATTGGTAAGACTTTGCCCACTATGATAGTGAATACTTGTTCTGTATGAATTTGTAATGATCTTATCAAATCTTAGGTGAGAGTCAGGCCGATGTCTAGAGTATATAATCATGTTCAGGAGTATATTACAGTGTTTTGGTATAGCACTGGTCTATGACAGGTGGCCACTCATACACTTCTCACTAACATTCATCAAAGGGGCAAGTGTTGGTAGCTTATCACCCTGGGGTCAAGTTTCCTCATCTGTATATACGGAAACTGAATTGAAAGTCCGTGCAGATGGCCAGCAATTAAAATTGTCCAGGTTTTCTTCGTAGTACACTGGGGAAATCAGTGGGAGGTTTAGTGTGTGTTGCCAGATTAGTCAGTATAATTTTCAAGATTTTCACTTGTATTGTGGCATGGAAATCCAAGAGCAGCCTGTTGTATAACTTTAAGCCATTAGACAATCTGTGAGGTGGCTCCACGGTGGTAAAGGAATTAAATGAAGGCTAAAAATCAGAGGTGAGTCTCATCTTTGAAATTCAAGTTTCTGAAATTCTAGAATAGGTCTGTCAGATTTTGGCAGCAAGCTGGTTGAAAGTAAATGTTAATCCTGTTTTGAGCAAAATTCCTCCAGTTGAAGGATCAAGTCTGACAGTAGATTAGGACTATTCAGTTTATTTGCCAGTCAGTCTTAGAAGTATACTAAAATTTTCTATGAGCAGGCTCTTCCTTTATGGGATGCATTTGCTGGTGAATGTGCCTCATTTTGGTGCCAATGGGACAAGTCCACGTGTTACAGAAGACCAGGTCAGGGGCTTCCAGGAGTCTACTGAAGTGTTACAAGTTTTAGTGTTGGCACCATAGAGATGTGTTTGTTCACTGCTTCTCATCCCTAAGCTCATGTGGGAGAATCACTGGACGAGCTTGTTAAACTAGATTCTTGTGCTTTACTTTCAGGTTCTGAATCTGGGATGGGGTCTGAGAATTTGCACATTTCCAGGTGCTGTCAGTGTTCCTAGACCATGGACATAGTTTGAGTAGCATCATCAGTTAGCTGTTTGCAACAAAGCTTTGTTTACAGTCTGATTGTCTCCTAACGTGTAGTACCATTTGTAGTATATGTCAGTTAAAGTTGATGATATTGTTTCTTCTGTCACCTGTCCACTTCTTTTTTAATTTTTTTTAAATTTTTAATAAGAAATAACAATATGATAGTTTCAAAACACGTTAGTAGTGCATTCATAATAATTGACACACTGAATATTGTTGTCCTCATAGTAGGTATAAAGAGTACAGGGTGCAGACATGATAAATTTTGTAATCCATATTAGTAGGGGAGGAAAAAAAGAAACAAAAATTCTTCTCTTTGTACAAAGAGGGAGTAGCTGTATACATAGTTCAACATTCCATAATTGCAGTGGGTTACTGGTGAAACTGGCAATGTTGGAGGCTTTTGGTATAAGCCTCTTACTGCTCATCATAATCTAGCTCTGTGTTCTATGCCTCGTAATTAAGCTTTTCTGCTGGGTGATCAAGGGCAAGTTAAGGCCAGACCTGTATAACAGAACATTCATCTTTTATATCTTCCAGGGTCAAATCCCCTCAGGATTAACTTTGAAACCATGTACAATGCTTTGCAGAACTGTTACAACTGTCAGCCATTGGGACGAGTCACAGCCATTGCTTGATCAGTTTGCTCTCTGTGAAAGCCTGAGAGAATGTTTTTTTTTTTTTTTCTCTAGGTGACTCGGCTTAGACACACTATATTTCATTTATCTTTATCTTCTGAGTTCCCTTAATCTCCTTGAATAGAAAATTTGGGAAAGCACTGAGTTATAGGATGTTACAGTACAGGTTCTCTTATGTCCTGAGTCCTCACTGATCTTGAAGGGCTAAGGCCAAAATGTTGGCTATCCTCGTAGCCCTTCTTTTTCTCCAATTTGTGGTCTGTTAACTTAAATTCTCAACCCTGGAGCAGAGAAGCTTCATGATACTATTACTCTATAACATAGGTGATTGAGCTTTACATCACTGTCTTTCTGAGTATAAAATAACTTAGACTTATCTTGCAATTGGTATTTTCTGTCATTCATTGATATTCTAATAAATTTCTTTAGAATTTGATAAAAGCATTTACACATTTTTACACAGACATTTAGTAATCCAAGGATGTACACAATTGTAGCCTGTGAAGTGTGTGGCATTTTGCCTAGTCTCTCACTCTCACTTAATACCCTTTTTTGTCAAAAAACCATTTACTTCAGAGTATAGCAGTAACTGAGTTTACATTGGAAGCAGTAGACATCTAAAAGACTAGAACAACATGCATTGCGATCATAGTTCCAGGGTTGGACGCTGCTATTATCAATGAGAAAAACTTTTGAAGGTTCCTAGGACCAATATCGAATTCATCCTGTGTACATAAGTATATGGTTTTGCTCCAGCTATGTTTCCTCTTGTTTCTGCTTCCAGTCACTTCATTGTTTAATCCATATATCTTCGATTCCCATTCAGCTGTGTTACACCTTTCCATTTTTATTTCTTCTTTAGTTTTCTTACACTAGGGATCCTATATGATATTTACACATGTAGGTCTGGTTTATTTCACTTGTGAGCATATGTTCAATATACACCCATTTATATATGAAGTCTTCCAGTTTATCATTCGCTATAGCTAAGTAATATTCCATTGTATAAAAATGCCACGTCTTTATCAACCATTCTTCAAATGATGGGCATTTTAGTTTTTTACAAGATTTGGCTCTTACAAATTGGGCTGCTGTAAACATAGGTGCACAGATATCGCTGTAGTATGAAGTTTTCAGTTCTTCTGGGAAAATTCCCAGTAGCGGGATAGCTGGATTGAATGGGATTTCCAGTTCTAGTTTTTTAAGGAGCCTCCACACCATTTTCCACAATGGTTGCACCAATCTGCATTCCCACCAGCAGTGGAGAAGTGTTCCCTTTTCCCCATAGCCTCTCCAACATTTGTTGTTGGTTGATTTCTTTATGATAGCCATTCTTTCTGTGGTGAGATGGTATCTAAGTGTTGTTTTAATTTGCACTTCATGAATGGCTAATGATGTGGACCATTTCTTCACGTACTTATAGACTTGCTGAATTTCTTTCTCTGAGAAGTTTGTGTTCATCTTGGATGTCCATTTTGGATTGGGTCTTTGAATTTTGGGACTGTAATGGCTTTTTGTTCTTTATAAATTCTAGATAGAAGATCTTTGTCTGAATACTTATTAGTTAAAATCTTTTCGAAATTGGTGGGTTGTGTTTTCACTTTGTTGGTAATTTCTTTAGATGTGCAAAAACTTCTTAGCTGAAGGAAGTCCCATTTATTCATGCTTTGAAGGGTTAAATTTGCATTTTGATTGTTGTGCATGAAATTTTGCCTACCCAATGTCTTCAAGATTTTCTCGCACTTTCTGTTCCAGGACATTTAATGTTTCTCATTTAATATTTAGATCTTTAATCCATTTAGACATTAGTTTAGTGCATGGTGATAGACTTAGGTCAAGTTTTAGTTTTTGACATGTAGAGGGCCAGTTTTTCCAGCACCATTTGTTAAAGAAGCTATCGTTCTTCCAGTAAAGGTGTTTGGCTGCTTTGTCGAAGACAAGTTGGCTGAGTGTGTTTGTATTTGCTTCTGCATCTTTTAGTATATTCCACTGATCCTCAGGTCTATTTTTTTTGCCAATACCATGCTGATTTTATTACTGTAGCTTTATAGTATGATTTTAGGTCAGGAATTGTAATGCCTCCTGCCTTACCTTTGTTGCCCAGAATTGTCTTTGCAATTCTGTGTTTTTTTTTTGGTTCCAAATAAATTTTAGGAATGATTTCTCCAGGTCTGTGAGGTATGTTGATGGTATTTTAATAGGAATTGTATTAAATCTGAATAACAATTTAGGGAGTATAGCCATCTTCACAATGTTGGTTCTTCCTATCCAGGAGCAGAGAATATCTTTCCATTTTCTGAGGTCTTCTAGCATCTCTTTTTTCAGAGTACTGTAGTTTTCATTGAAAAGTTCTTTTACTTCCTTAGTTAGGTTAATTCCTAAGTATTTCATTTTCCTCAGTGCTGTCATAATAGATACTCTTTCTCTAATTTCTCTCTCAATGTGCTTGTTATCTGTGTAGAGCAATGCTACTGACTTTTGTGTGTTGACGTTGTAACCCGCTTTCCAGTAGCTTTTTGTTGTTTTTTGGGTCTTCCAAGTAGATTATCATGCCATCTGCAAATAGTGATAGTTTTACTTTTTCTTTATCTATTCTTATTCCTTTTATTTCTTTTTCTTCTCTAATGGGAGTGTAGCTAATGATTCCAGAACTATACTGAACAGGAGTGGTGATAGAGGACATCCTTGACTTGTACCAGATTTGAGAGTAAAATACTTCAGTTTTTCCCCATTTAGAATTATGTTAGCTGTTGGATTATCATAGCTGTGTTTTATCAGGTTGAGGTAGAGGCCCTCTATTGCAATTTTCTGTAGGACTTTGAACATGAATGAGTGTTGGACTTTGTCAAAGGCCTTTTCTGCATCAATTGAGACAATCATGTGATTTTTGGTTTTGGCTCTATTGATATAGTGTATTGCATTTATAGATTTGCATACATTGAACCATCCTTGCATCCCTGGGATGAATCCTATCTGGTCATGGTGTATAATCTTCTTGATGATTTCTATTCTATTGGTGAGGATTTTATTGAGGATTTTTGCATCTATGTTCATGTGAGAAATTGGCCTGAAGTTGTCTTTTTTATTTGCATCTCTCTCTGGTTTTGGTATCAGTGTAATACTTGCCTCTAGGAATGATTTTGGAAGGATTGCTTCCTTTTCGATTTCACTGAAGAGTTTGAGGAGTATTTGGATCATGTCCTCTATAAATTTCTGGTAGAATTCAGTGGTGAATACATCAGGACCAGGACTTTTCTTTGTTGGCAGGCTTTTTATTACATTTCGTATTTCATTGGCTGCTATTGGGTTGTTGAGAGTTCTTATATCTTCTTGATTCAGTTTTGGTAATTTGTACTTTTCTAGGAATCTGTCCGTTTCCTCTGTGTCTTCAATTCTGTGAGAGTAAAGATTCTGAAAGTAGCTATATATGATCCTCTGAATCTCTGCTGGGTCTGTAGTAATTTCACCTTTTTCATTCCTTATTCCTTGAATTCGAGTCTTTTCTTTTCTCTTTTTGATGAGGTTAGCTAGGGGCTTATCAATTTTGTTTAATCTTTTAAAGAACCAGCTTTTTGATTCATTAATCCTTTTCACTGTTTTCTTCATCTCAATTGAATTAATCTCTGCTCTTATCTTTATAATTTTCTCCTGTGTTTGGGCTTTGGGTTTCATTTGCTCTTCCATTTCTAGTTGGTTTAGATGCTGCATGACAGTATTGATTTGCTCCCATTCTGTTTTCTTAATGTATGAGTTCAAAGATATAAATTTCCCTCTAAGAACTGCTTTCATTGCATCCCATAAATTCCTTTAGGTTGTGTTTGAATTTTCATTATATTCTAGATATTGTTTAATTTCTTGTTTAATTTCATCTGTACCCCACTGGTTACTGAGCAGAGTGTTTTTTAATTTCCACGTATTTCTGGAGTTCTTATGGTTTCTTTGGCAATTTATTTCCAATTTCTTTGCATTGTGGTCACATAATATGCATGGGAAAATGTCTGTTTTCTTGCGTATACTTAAGCATGACCTGTGGACTAATATGTGGTCTATTTTTGAAAATGCCCCATGTGCAGCTGAAAAGAATTTTATTCTGAAGAGTTTGGGTGGAACACTCTGTTTATGTCCACTAAGTGCAGTTTTTCCAAATTCTGTTTCAGTTCTGCTACCTCTTTGCTAATTTTTTGCTTGCTTGATCTATCTTTTTTGGATAGTGGGGTGCTAAGGTCTCCTGTTAAGATTGTTGTATTGGATATTAGATTTTTTCATGTCCATTAGGGTTTGTCTTATAAAACTTGCTGCTCCAGTGTTGGGTGCATAGCTATTTATGATTGTTACCTCTTCATCCTGAATTTTTCCTCTAGCCAGTATGTAGTGTCCTTCTTTGCTTTGTTTGATCAATCTTGGTTTGAAGTTTAGACTGTCTGCAAACAGGATTTCTACCCCTGCTGTTTTTGAGGTGCTGGAGCATGTAGTATTGTTTTCCATCCTTTCACTTTTAGCCTACGAGTTTCTGTATGAGTTCAGTGTGTTTCTTGTACACAGCATATTGTTGGGTTTTGCTTCCTTATCCATTCTGCCAGTGTACTTCTTTTAATTGGAGAATTGAGTTCATTAATATTGATGGTTATAATTGAAATGTTCTGACTTATGATTGATATGACTTTTATTTATTTTTATTTACCACTTTTTCTTCTGTGTTTAATTCATTGCCCTATTTGGTGGGTTCTCTCTGTTTTCATTTGTTGAGTTTGGGTCTTATTGGTCCCTCTCTAAAATGTTTTTTGTGTTTTGTGTAGTGTTGGCTTTGATGTCATGAAATTCTTTAGTTGTTCCTTGTCATGGAAGTATTTCACTTCTCCCTCATACTTGAAAGAGAGTTTTGCTGGTTATAGAAGTCTGGGCTGAAATTTGTTTTCATGAAGGACCTGAAGCACTTTGCTCCATGCTGTTATTGATTTCACGGTTTGTGAAATCTGCCATTGTTCTGATGGGTTTTCCTTGAAGTGTCATCTGTTTTCTCTAGCAGCTTTTAGTATGCTATTCTTCTGCTGGATTTCTGGGATTTTGATTATTGTATGTCTTGATGTGTTTTTAGTCATTTTGATGTCATTTGGAGTTCTGTATGCTTCAGTTACTGAATATCTGATTGTTGTCTCATATTTGGGAAGTTTTCTGCTATTCTGCCCATATTCTTTTTATATCATTTGTATTGACTCTTTTCTCTTTGATTCCTATTAATCTCACATTGTTTTTCTTGCATCATCTTGCAGGTGTTGAATTATTTTTTCCTGCATGCTGGTTGTCTTTAGGAGATCCTTTCTTGCCTTTTCACTAGCTGCAACTGTGTCTTCAAGATCTGAATTTCTATCTTCACTTTTGTTCATATGGTTTTGCCAGCTTGTGATTCAGATTTTATTTTCTTGTATATCTCTTAGATACTGTTTCAGGCGATCTATTTCTTTCTTATATTGTTCAGTCAAGGAATCCATCAGTTTTCTATTCTCCTCTAATTTTTTTAATCTATGTCTTCTTTAATATTACTTCAGTCTTTCCATATAGTTATTCTTTCTCTCTCTAGCTCAGAGATTATTTCTACTCTGCTCTCATCCTTACCTTTCTGCAGTTGTTCCTCTACTTTAGATGCTATTAATTTAGAAATGTCTTTTTTTGCTTCAGGGATTATTTCTGTTCTGGTTTCCTCTATACGTTTCTGCAGTTGTTTTTCCACTTCAGATTCCATTAATTTATGCATTTCTTTTTTTAATTCAGATGCTATCTCTGATTTGAGTTGCTCTATGCTTTTCTGCACTTGTCTGTCTACCTCAAATGCTGCTGATTCAGAGGTTTCAGCTGTATGATTCCCATTTTCTTCCATGGTAGTGTCTCCTGTATTAGTTCCAGGTGGGCTCGGGATCTGAGATTGCATCTTACTCCTTGTCTTTATCATTTTGTATAGCAGTGATCTCTGCACTTTGTTGAAGTTATGCCGTTAATGCCTAAGGGATTTTGGGTTCAGATACACCATGCTTTTTCCCCTCCAGCCTTGCTTGGCTGCTGGTCTAAGCTCGGGTTGCTGGCTGCCGTGAGGCCCCTTGGGTCAGGGCTGTAGGTGGAGTTAGAGCTCCAAGGAATGGAAGCCAAGCTGGGAGCGTCTTTACCTGGTCTCCCAGGGCAGTCGCAATGGCAGGTATAGTTCGGGGATGTACAGGGCTGGAGATCAGAGCCTCTTTATTTGGTTATGGCGCGGCTGGTCCCAAGGGGCGTGGAGTTCGCGGGATGGATGGGGATGGGGGCTGGAGCCTCTTTACCTGGTCTATGGGTGGCTGGTCCCAATGGCGCGAATTGTTTCTTTACCTGTCTAGTCCTTTCCTTTTCTTGTCATGTTCAGGGTCTAATCTAGAGCCTAAAGAGTTAGATTTGTCTCAACTAGATAGGTAAGAAATAAGGGTCAGAGTGCTGTGTAGTGGCTATTTTTGTCATGCTAAGGCATTTTCTAGGATTATTGTCATGATCGGAAATCAAACAGGATGTGTTAATAGTTAAGCATCTCCTTGAATGGAAGAAGCAGGAAACTGAAGGCTTTGTCTAACTAACACAGATGCTGGTTGATTCAAATATCTAAACTAGCCCAGTAAGTTACATAGATAAGCAAAATGGGCCACAGCTAGAGATAAGGGAGGGGGACTGAGGACTGTGGTAGTTAGCAGAGCATTGCCTTGTCTAAGGAGCGCAGCAGCTAAGGAAACCTACCTGACAGATGCCACAGAGGGATGTAGCCTAGAGTTTTAACATCTAGCTTTCTGAGCCTGAGAAGCTCAGAGCTCACAGGGATTCCCCTCACTTTTTTTGGTGTGAGATAAAAAATTCTTTGAGACGTTGCCAGTTATTCTTTCTTTCTTTCTTTCTTTCTTTCTTTCTTTCTTTCTTTCTTTCTCTCTCTGTCTCTCTCTCTGTTTTTACATTCTGTTGCTTGTATTTAGCCTGAAAGCCCAAATTTTGACTCCTAGGCTATAAAAAATTGAGCAGGAATCTGAAAATTCAGCTAACTGCTTCCTAATATCTATTCATTAATATGACTGTCTTGTTTCTGGGGCTTTTGATCCAACTCCCCAGTTTGGGATTACTTAAATCCTCAGTGGCTGACAAGGTTTCAACAAATACTTTAGCATTCACTAAAGTAGAATACAGGGTTCTGTTCCAAGCTTGGTGGAGAAACGAATCTAAGTGTGTGCATTCTGTATCTGTCTTTTTTTCCTATTTTTTTGTCCTTTTAAAAACTGTCTTAAAATTGAAGAACCGAACCCAAGCATATAAATGTCACATTGTGTTAATAAAAATCAATGACATTTCTAATTTGAGGAAAATGAAGACTGAACACCACTACTTGAACAACAATGAGAAAATCTAATGAACTGCAGTGAGCCTGAATTTTAGACACTGCTGTTTTTCTCTAGAGATAATGTTGAATCATTCTTCCAAATACACTTACAGCCAAAGAAAAGGGTAAGAATGAGGCAGAAGGCAAACTTCAAATGGATGAGAGAACTATGAAAAAGCAAACAATGCTTTCTCCACCCCCGTGCTGTTGCCTATGTTGCTGTGGGGCTGTTTAGCCAGATCAGAGAAGACAAACAATGCACATATAGAGAGATGTGAAAATAAGTTAAATAATATAGAAATCTCAAGATTATTTAGCAAAATCACGTTCAACAACAACAACAACGAAACATGCTTTGGAAATTAATTAGTTCACAGTTTGAAGAACTCCTTCCTTTGCTTTTAGGAATCTGATACTCAAAAGAAATATGAGCATAAACAGGATATTACTAATTTTAAGTCAGGGGCCAATTAGTTCATGTTTTACAACTTTGCAAATTTTTAGTTGAAACTCAGTCTTATGATCTATATTTCATTATTTTTGTTGATTTCACACACTCAGCTTACAAAGTTTAGAAAAATATTTTATGAAACAAAATCCTCATTAAAATTTTGCATTGGATACTTCAGCCTGAGACTGGCTAGGACTGAAGAAGTGCTTTAAGTTCTTCTAAACATATTAGAGCCACCATCGGACTGGTTCCACCTGGATCTGAGTGTCATAGCTATCTTTTTTCCCTTGCTAAGGGATCTATTCTATCACCTGTGTTATACTGAAATATCTTTAGTGACTTTGTGCATGCTTTATTATAGATTACTGTATAAGTACATGTCACAGCCTTATAACTCTGTAGGAATTCTTTTTTTCCTGTTTTTAGGACAGAATTTACAGAGTCTCACTACATAGATCAGACTCATAGTGATTCTCCTGTTTTCAGCCTCCCAGGTGCTGGGATTACAGGCACTCGCCACCATGCCCAGTCTCAATTGCCATCTCAGCACACCCTGCCAGCAGGAGTAGCATAGCATGCCTAGAATCAACCGCTGGGTGTTGTGCTCTGCCTAAGCAGGCACTTTAGTTTGCTGAGCTATCAGGCCAGCCCTTCTATAGGAATTCTGAATACAACCAGAAAGTATTTTTCTTTTTTGGGGGGAAGGGGCAACACTTAACATCTTTCTTAGATATCTGAGCTGATGTATCCTTATATTTTGTGGTAGAACCTTCTTATTCCCAAAGCTCAGACACTAGGGAATTGGTTATAGTGGTCCATTTATCTCATGCCAAGGCCCCCTGCACTTGTCGGAGCCTGTGATACTTCATTTGTGGTCCCGAGGATGTTGTGATGGTGTTTAAAACTTCTCATTAAAACTAACTGCTTTCTTATTCTACAGGGATTCATATCCTGCCTTTCAAGAAAAAAAACGCACACCTATCTCTTCATACCCAGCTGGTCAGATACAATGGATTGGTCAGACACTAAAATATGCTAATTGCTTTCCTACTCAAATAACTGGAGTTTATTGTATGTCCAAAGTATATGTTTTCACTGTCATTCACTAATCTAGTCTCATTCAATGTCTTTATAGCCAGTCATGGTAGCATCTGTAATCCCAGCACTTGGTAGGCTGAGGCAGGAGGATTGTTGCAAG
>PVKN010017843.1:0-17139 GCA_004027915.1 Capromys pilorides
AATCTTTAAATATTTATTGCCTACCCCTTTCTACTTTGAGAATTCTAATTATCTGAATATATGTTTCTTGATTTGGGCACTAAGTGAACTATTATATGACTGATCTATAAATTCTTCATTTTTATTTTAGACAATTTTTATTGTTACATTTATTTAAGTTTGTAAATTATTTACAATATGCATCCTACTATTAATCTCATGTTATGTATTCATTTCAGAAATAGTCTTCTAAAATTCAAAATAAATTTTTAAAAGAAAAAAATCTCTTCTTCTACATGTTAGAAAAGAGAGAGGAACTTTGAACATCTTGAATAAAAGGCTAGAATAAGAACCCCACCCAGTGGCATGCTTTCAAAAAAGTGAGATGGATTGGCTGCTGGGTGGCCACCATGTCTGAGGGCAGCAGCAGCCACAGTTACACTAACAGAGGAAGCTGCAAAACTAACTTTAGACCAGAAAGTAGAAGTGCTGACTCCCAGTCAAGTCAAAACACTTCTTGAGACGAAAGGCTACATGTGATTAATTCAGAAATTTGTTGCCAAGTATCAGGCCATGGTTTTATAAACTCCTGAGCTTATTATCAAAAAAAAAAAAAAAAAAAAAAAAAACCTCACTACTCTTAATTCTGCATCTTCCGGACGGAAGTTAGCCACTCCCATAACTGACTCATCGTCCAGAGCTATACAAGCAGGTAGGATGTCTACTATGTTTTGTTAAAATCAAAAGGCTGAAAGGGAGGAAATAAGGAAAGCCCCATAGCCCCTTAGACTTAGCCTAATCCCAGTTCCTGAGAAACCATCATGATCTTTCCTTAAGGAACACAGTAACAAGCTATAAAAATCCTACATGGTAAATGGCCCATAGAATTTACACAGGACTAAGAAGAAAGCTATCCTGAGAACTTCTGGAAGACCTGAGGCTTTTCTTCAGAAAGCAAGACTTCTGTATCACACTGGGTACAAGCAAGTATTCATCTAATGACCCTAACTCACCACCGTTTAAATGGGCACCTGCATTGAGGCTTCTGTTTTTAATAAGATCTATTTTGTGGGTAATCTTCCTAAGGCTATGGCTCTCAGACTCTCAGTAATGTACCTAACCTTTGTCATAGTTGGACCTCCATAACAAGTATAGACATCTGACTGCTCCTCATAGTTGGGCTCCAACTCCCCAACATAACAGTATAAAGTTACTTTCTTTTTCCCATCAAACAGATACTCGCTTTCCCATCAAACACTCACTCAGCAGTTACTCATTTCTCTTTTTCTGACAGTTTTTTTTTCCTTCTACCCAGACAATGAACCACACCACCCCACGTGAACACATATTGCCCAGTAGGTAGAGCCTACTGCTGCCTTCAGCAGGAAGTAACTACATGAAGATGGAGACCTCCACCCCCTCAGAACTCCATAAAGAATTCTGAGCATATGTGCTTTTCAGGGGGAAATGAGACAGGAGATTAGGGGATGGCAAAGCTGCCTGGGAAGTAGGCATCATCTACTCCTTACAAAACTCCAGGGCACGTGCACAGAAGAGTTCCCAAAGCCTACACGTGGATGTCCTGCAAGAACTGCAGCAGGTTTTTGTTAGGATGGCCTGGACCTGTTCTCAGACTGAGGAGTGAGTAATACCAAAAGCACAGTCCACGTGGAGTTGTTCTAATGTGTTCTCTCTTGTGTGGTGGCCCATTCCGACATGGTGAGGTGTACTTCTTTTCCTACTTTCACTTGGCCCAAACTCACTCTGCAGAGCCTCTTGTTCTAGCTTTTGTAACATTGCTAGCATTTTTAAAAAGTGGCAACAGCAGTCAGCCTGAGGCTGTACTGTCTCTCATCATTTTGCAGCAAAAGTCTAAATGCATGTGACAAGTCCAAGCAGCAAGTGCTAAGTCCAAACACTCACTAGACAAGTAGGTTGTTAGATGAGGAAAATCTGTAGTCAAAACTGGAAAGTACTGCTCTTCACTAGAAAGATTTCTACCTTTTAGAGTATACGAATTCCTCATTAAAATCTAACCAACTCACATGATGCAAGCTGGATTTTTGAAATAAGTTAGTCATTTTATTTTATATATTTTCAAATGACAATAAATGAAAATATTTCTGTTTTTTCAAAATGGCACTGTAATTAAAATATAAATATGATTTTAGCACTAAGATGTTAGCACTTATGCTGTACTCTATAGAACAGATAAAGGAATATGTCATCAAAATTACCAAAATCATATTTTGGTAACCTCTTGGGAAGCTTGCATTCCAGCATGCTCCTCCCCCAGTTTTGTTTGCTTTAAAGAAATGGAAATTTTAATAGCTAATATGCTTATGACACATAAGATATATTTTGTGCATCTCTCCCCTAAGATGGTTATAAATTTTACATTCTCTTCAGCATAGTGACTTTATGCCTGAAGCAGCTGAGTTTGAAAGCCATTATATGGGGCAGTTCGATTTTTGTTTTGTTGGTACGAGAGATCAAACTCAGGACCTTGTGCTTGCCAGGCAGGTGATTATACCACTGAGCTATCTCCCTGGCCTGTATAGGGCAGTTTGGAAAAGAAAAAAGGAACTGGGTTTCCCTCCGGCCCAGTTCTCTCCCATTCCCATCCTAACTGGGGAAATAAAGAGTCCAACTAGCCATTTGGGTAAGCAAAGCAGAGCTATACCTGGTGTATCCTTTCTGGGCAGCGACCATCAGAGCAGTAAAGCCGAACTTATTTGGAACATCAATTTTAATGTGGCTTGGGAAAAACAGAGAAAAGAGATTAATTTGCTTATCATGGCCCATATAGCTGATGACTACCAACGGTTACAGGTCACTAAAATAGCTCATTTTGCCAAAACTCTCAGGTTCTCCTGGGTTACTGATGGCAAGCCTTTCAGAGCTTTCAACAGCAGCTGGCTGCAGCATGCATGCCATAGGTTCACCATCACTGTTCTGGGCCTCCTTGATGGACACAGTTTCTCAAAGTTAGCTAAGTAAAATGACTTCAGACCTTAGCTGCACTGAGCATGAGATTATATTGGTAGAAACTGGTGTTTTACCCTTCCTTGACTCCCCTTGCTTCCTGGGTACAAAGTGATGCCACTCAGAGAAGAAAGCAGAGCTTCTACAGTTGCTTTTGGAGTATGGCTTTGGCAGAAATATTCTCTTCAACTTGCAAAGCCAAAACTCACAAGACGCTTGTCCTTTAAGAACAAGCTACTGATTCAAAAGGAATCTAAAGACCATTTTTGCATTTAGGAGGCAGCTTGAAACACCTCCTGTGCAGCAACACCGTCATACCTCTGTTCTCGAGTGGCTACTAATGCTCTAAACAGCAGCTAACAGAGACGATGCCCTCGCTTCGTCAGGAACTGGATGTGTGCATTTGGGGGTGAATTTTGACAAAATGCTGCCACATACAAGTAAGGGACAGAAATTGTTTGGGGAAATGAGGTAAGACACATTTATAAGTTACTTTTACAAATTTCATTAAATAATTACAGACTATAATATTTACTTTATGATCATCATTATTAACTATGGTTTATCCTATCAGTCACCTGAGATCAATTTGGAAGGCAGCTTAAAAGGCATGGCAATTTTTAGGAAAACAAAGCTACATATGTATTTCTATCCTTTTTTATGAGCACTAAAATAAAAGCTGGCAGGCATCTCTCACCCTCCTTCAAGTATTTCAATGAGCAAATCCTCATCATTCACGTTGACAGCTCGATGAAAGTGTTCGATACTTATGGGTTCTCCTAAAGAAATTAGATGGAAAGCAGTCATCCAACACATATTGAAAGAAGATCCATTCCAGCTATGTTCTCTGATGGCCTTGAGTGGTACTCCTTGGTCACCTCCAAGAAGACATTGGGCTGTTCCTGTAAACACATCTTATGTTTCCTATGTAACTGCTTCTTTTATTACAAAAGAGCTCATTTTCACATGTTAAGAGAACATTTAAGCTGACCTAAAGATAGAGGACATCATCAAGTTATAAAGCATTGCTTTGTGATATTTGATAATAATCCTTTCGGATTTCATAAAGCTTAGTAAATGTCTCTCACAAGCAAGGGAAAGCTTAGCAATTGTCATCACAGCGTGCTGGTTCCATTTGCTAAAGAAAGGCTAAATTGCTTGAACAGTAAAGGACAAGTTGATTTGACAATGGAAATGGAAACTCTTCCATCCTTCCCAGGAATAGGATGCACATGTGGGCCCTGAGTGCATCAAGCTTGTGCAGGCAGAGGGGCTCGTACCCTCAGGAAGGTGGAGGCCCATGAGAAAACCTGCTGAGTAGTACACAGCAAGGAGGACAAGTCTGGGAAAGAGGAAAGGCTTGGTGTACTGGGAAAGGAGAGTGTGGGGGACTTTGTGCAGGGAACACAGACTCTGCAAGGCCAAAAACAAGGCAGAGAGACCCGCAGGAGCAGAGGATGGGGATAAAGGGCCACAGGAAAGCAGCCCATTTTTCAGACACATCCCTCTCATTCTGATTTACATTGTAGTATTCACTTTCAGCCTGTCATGTTCTAAATCCTAAAACACTCAACACATTCCTTACGGCCTTCACTGGACCCCACAGAGCTGCCCTCCTCCTGCTTCTGACAGTGGCAAATCTGCCTGGGATGTCAGTTTCTGAGCAAAGGACCTCCTTCCTGGCTTCCTCAGAAGGTACCTGCCATACAAACTAAACCAGGCACTGTACACACTGGGAATATAGTGAGTCAGAAGAGTGAAGGGGACCCTACCAGAATGGCATCTGATGACCTTCTCTGTTTTCAGGTAAAGTCACTTTACACCAATTTGAAGTTGTTCTATAATAAGTGTGCCCGCTAGAGCTTTCCAATATCTAAGGGATGTGTTAGCCACCTTATGCTTCCCTTTCATCCTTCCATGCATATTTTACACTGAAAGTTTCAAATAAATGTATGACAATAAACCATCAAAGGTCAAGGCCCATAGCTGTCAGTGGCCTTGCAAGGGAGGTCTTACCCATGTTTCAGTTTCCTAGGGAACTAGGAAAAGAGAGATGATGTTATATTTCCAAGAGCATTTGACAATGTCAGGGAACATTTTTATTGTCACAATGGCAGGGGTGCTACCAGCCTCTAACAGAAAGGTACTAAGATACTTTTTAACACTGTACACTACACAGGTCAGCTTGCCAACAACCAAGAACTATCCAGACCCAAAACATCAATAGCTCCACGTTTGAGAACCCTAGCCTAGATGAAGGTGGGCTTAAAACTGCCTATTGTGTGACCCACCCATACTGTAGGTGGGTGAAGTAAGCCAACAGATGGCTTCCCTTTCTAGTTTCCCTTCCTCGAAAGGTGACATCTGTGTCACTCTAAATGCCTGTGATCCCATCAACAACCCCATTTCTGTAACCCTCAAACTCCTACTGCCACTTAAAGCTGGTCACCCAGACACCATTGCCTAGGCAAAGTGTGAAGGTGATCTTCTCTCTGCTTAAGTTTAAAATGTGATGGTACCCTAAGGTAAATTCTGTTAGTTAAGGATACTATTAATTAAGCAGAACACAATGCTTTTTAAATGTTCCTCCAAGCCACAAAAACAGACTCAGCAAACTATGCACACCTACCCAGACAGAGGTAGACAGGGTCAGAATTCACACCTCAGGTCATGCTACTTCTTCTCTGCAGTACTTAACAAGTGTCAAGACACCTGGCCAGTTCACCATATACTTCCAGTTTTGCTAAAGCTTGAATACAAAGAGACATCTTAAATAAAAGCAATTCCCCTCTCAAAAGTGTGAAACAAAAGCTTCAGAAAATGCTATTTCTTGGGTTTCAAGCACCTGCAGTCTCTTCCCTGTCTGCACGGACCGCCTCCGTTTCACATCCCCCATCTCAACAGTGCAGCATAACTCCCCTGATGGGGTGTTTCCTTCCCAGCACATCTTCCCTGGGAAGCTCTGCAGCCTGCAAAGATAGGGGAATTACAGAAGTCCATTTCATGCTTCTAAGCTTGAGGACCATTTGCAGCAGAAACCAGGGTTCTCTGGTATTACAATATAATTAAAATAAATGCATTGCCTCTTCTAGCTTCTTCAAGAGGCATTCAGGGCTTCACAGCGTATTCTAGGAACAAATGGATCCTTCACAAAGAGAAGGGAAGGCAGTGCAATTGTTCATCACTCCTTGCTTGCTGAATTTCAACAGAGAAACAAACACCATCAGCCAGGGGATGAGAGCTCCTTTTGAGCATTAACTCATTTACCCTCTGCTCCATCAAACACATTGTCCCAAGGAAAGACAAAGGAGCTACAAATCTCCACTGAAAACATGTAAATCAGCAGAGGCATGGAAACACCTCCCAGTTTGCATGAACTTGACAAAGACCCAGGGGAAAAGGGCCCTTGTTTGCAGTGCACAGCAATTCCTTCTACTCCCACTCCATCCAGGAGCCGCAAAGAACAGGAAGGAAATTCCACAGGGAGCAGCATTCCACTCCTCTCACCCCAAAACTCTCCAAGACTTGGTGGGCCTGGCCCAAGAAAATGCCACCAGTAAGTTCAAGAAGCTAGGCCTTAGCCTATGCAGATTTCATCTTCTAGTGTCTACTCTGAGTGCTGCAATTGCAAATATCCCACTGCTTGTCTCAGCTGGGTGGGATGCCCACGGGGCAGGCAGTGATCTTTGGGAAGCCATCACTCACTCTGTCAGAGGTCATCTAGCTGCAGATGTGCCCACTAATATTATAATATGGTGATAACGCCTTTTTGGTGGAATTTAGGACTTTATTAGATGCAGTGAATAAATCATGAGCTTATTGGAGAAGATATTTGCCAATTAACAAGTAGCAGCTGTTTTTCTTTCTTTTATTTTAAGAGTCCAGCTGATTAAAATTGTATGCCTCATTTAAGCAAGAATCTCCATGTACTTTACCTGGGAAGGGAAAAAAAGGTTGAACATCCTTTATTCTAACAAAGTGCATGCTTTTGTGATTCATTATAATGCTCTCAAATTGAATGCAGATTACCAACCCACAGAAGCATTTTCACATGCTCGGTATAATGTGTGCATTGTTAATTCTTTGGTTAGCATGATTTGCCTCCTTCAGAGAGTCTGCATCAGACATTATACATATAAAAATAGTTAAGGGAGTCAACAGCCAACAGAGGCATGAGGTTGCTTTGGGCAGAAGGAAGAGGACACTGGATCCCCACCCCCAGCAGGGTAAGGTGGCTTACAGCTACAAACACTTGTGCTATACTTAGCAGTGGAAGAGTATAGAAGACCCAGCATACCTACTGGTCCCCAACATGCCTTTCTCCCTACAGAAGCCATATGTCATTACCCATGGAAGCAATAGGACTATAATAACAAGTGCAGCAGCAGATTGTATGACTGTTTCCTCAAAATCAGATCAGCAAGAAGGCACACCTGATTACAAGGATAATCCTTATCAGCTCACAGAGTTAGGCTTTTCTCTGCCTTCCTAAATGGGTTCCACTGGATGCAGCAACTCCATGGCTTCGATGCGCTATGAGGACGTCAACATACTTGGTTGCAGAACAGCTTAGTTTGCCTCACCTGGCAGGTACAGGAGGGCTCAACCTGGTTGGTGAAAAACCAGTCCATCTCCCAATAGACATAAGTGTAAGCCAAGAGAAACAGTGTTTCTTTTTCACGCTCTTAATGATCTTTCTGGGCCTTAGTTCATCATGCATCCATCGTCAAGGTCCTCCTTCACACTCACCTATCATCCTGTTCCTCTAGGAGCACACTTTGTAGGTGCAAGTCAAAAAATATGTCAATTCATATACAAGAGGTGTTTGGAGGTGGCGAGCCACTGCTCTGGACTGGGGTATGAGCTAAATCTCGCGCATGGAAAGGAAAAGCTACACGAGGAACCCTGACGTCCCAGCTAACTTTGTCTAAGGAGCACGTCCAACAGGCAGAGCAGTGGGTTTGGTTTTCCAGAGGGGCAGAGGCATGAATGTGGGAGTGGCCTAGGACCTGTGGATGGCTGGAAAGCAAGAGGACAGGAGGAAGTAGGGAGGAAGGCTGGGAGAGCATCCTGGCTCAGTGTCCCTTAGAGAGACTCTGTTCAATTTCAAAGACTTTGCCAAGTCTTATCCCTAACCCTTGCCTGCCTTTAGCAAACAGCTCACTGACTTTCACTTGTTCTGCCTCCTTTTCCTCCTAAGGGTCCCAAAGGCCAAACATTTGCCTTATAAAATCAAATACTTGAGCATTCAAGAATGGGCCTTCCTTCCTGGCCTGCGTCTCCATAACTGACCATTTCACTTCAAAAGTCTCCTTTGAAATTACATTTTTTTCCCACAATTAGCTGAGCATCATTTAGAAATGCATATAGAACCCCCACTCTGAGCTTTAACTCTCACTTTGCTGAGCTGAGATCCAATCCCCTCATGCCACGTTTGGAATTGAAAGTATTACAGGCTAATCCCAAATCTAAGTTATCTTTAGTCCACACAAAAATTTTCATGAATAAATGCCTAAAGGGCACCATTGAAATCCATAGATAATATGTATAAGCCAAATGCCACACTGAATGAAAATGAAAAATAACTTCACTGACAAAAGGAAGATTTCCTTCATGTGACCCAAGAAGATTTGCCTGCATTGTCAGTGAGTGGGCCACTAAGAATGTTTCTGACCATCTTAATCTGTATGATATTATAGCTCAAAGATGACACTGGACACATGCATCTTTAAAATGTCTTAAGATACCAGTCTCATAGTCTCAGGTATTCAGAGGGCTAAGAGCTAGGAGGAGAATTACCAAGTTAGAGGCCAGCCCACACAATTTATCAAAACCCTATCTCAAAGTAACATAAGATGAAAGGGCTAGCAGAGCTCCAGGCCTACCATGTGCCAGGCTCTGGGTTCAATCTCCACTGCTGAAAATGCTTCAGTAAATAATGTAAAACTGGAGCAAGGAAGATGTGGTCTGAGGCATCATGGCTGGATTCTCTGGCCATCTCCTCTGCACACCCTTCTCCAGGGTCCGCTGTGACTGGGAGCAGCATCCTCATGCTTCCTTACTCAGGGTACCCAGAAATCAGTGCTGTAGCCTGTCAAGATACAGACTCTGAGGTCCCAGGATGGACAGGCTCTGAGCAGATCTCTTCACAAGGACACTCAAACAGGCAGTTTGTCCAGTGTACCAGCTTTGGTCCACCTCTTGAGCAAGATGGCCCCACCTTGTGCCAAAAATGCATGAGCAGGGCATTTCTGGCACAAACATAGGCTGTCACAATGTGTGAAAACATAATTAGATTCTTCTTATGTTATTTATTATGACCAGGCCCAGCCAGTAAAGAATATCATCACAGTGCTTAAAAATTGAATTCTTTCTGCATTGAGTAAGGGGAGAAAAAGGCAGGTTTAATTTCTAGACTGTTGGCCAGGTTCATGTGTTTCTAGATAATGCACATAGAGCATTTGTGTACTCACTGGTTGTAGATACTGAGATGACTGGGCTGTACTCATATTCTCCAGAGGGGCTGGTGACCTTCAGTCGAAATCTGTACAGTGTCCTTGGTTCCAGACCTTCGACAATGTGCTTTGTTGCATATCCCCTGAACAGGAGGAAACACACTTGCTGATAACACCAGAAGACCTAATCAACCTCTGATAGCTCATCGAAAGTGACTTTGGGGCACAATCTATCTTTAGTACATGTCTGATCTTGGGCTTTTTTAACTCCTTCATAACACAGGTCACATATGGCATTTCTGTCCTTCACAGCATTTGCCCTCTGTGTCTCACATGGCTGAGCCAGTGCCTGACTCATAGCTGATATGTAATGTTGTTCTTCTGACAACTAATCATGTTAGCCCATGCTGTTTGCCCTCCAATGACAAAGTTTCACCTTTGAAAGCTGCACCTTTGATGGAGGGTCAAATTGCTTTCGAGCTTCAAGGATCTTCAAGTGGGTAAGGCTATCTAATAGGCAACTGTAAACTGGCAAAGACAAAAGACTACTTTAGGGAAAGGATCTTAAGAAGACAAAGATCTGAGTGCATGTAACTCATGAGTGGTATACCACGGGGCAGTGGGAAGCACATAAGGAGGAGCTCCATCATCATACAGCATAGTTAGGTTGACCTAGGAATGTGGCTGGGCAGTCTGTTCTGAACAGTTATGGAACAGAAATCTGATTAGAGGCTCATGGTGGAAAGCCACATACCTCCAGAGAGAACAAGTACTGAGAGTAATCATTTGGAGCATGTAAAATGAGCCCAAGAAATGCAGTTGAGGCCAGGTGGCTGGCCTGTCTACTCAGAGGATGGTGGAATCCAGCCAACGTGGTGGGACTGTACCCCTCTCTTCAGGGGGTAGGTCCCAGGGCCCTGTCTTGCCCTGGCACACATTCTAGGATACCAGGCCTCCAAAGGTGATAAAGAATTATATGTATTACCTAATACTGGCCCAAATTTCAGTTTCCACTTGACGTCAAAGTTCTTTATTGGTATCTAACTAAGTTCCAGGTATCCCTTTTTCTAAATCTGCATCTTAATTTTTCCTTCTTTACATTGCAAAGGCTTAATTTTTGACTTGGGAGGCAAAAGTGGAAGGAATTCCATTTCTAAGGCTTTTTTACCTCCTATTTTAATCTAGTCCTTGTTTCCCTCCCTTCAAAACTCCCTTGGGTCCCACTATACTCCAGGCTTACCATGGTTTTTCTTATTTTTTTTTTTTTTCCTGTTTCCTTTTTTCTCTTCTAGAGGCTAAAACCATGCTTTTAGATTTACAACCAATTTTTTTCAGGGATGTTTGCATGCAACTTGCTGAGCTTTTTTTCCTGCTGAGTAGAGCCAGAAGTGGGGTAATCAAAGGAAGTGAGAAAGGGAGAGCAGAGTTAGGTTGAAATGACAGAGCTGAAGTGTGTACCATGACAAAGGAAAGAGAGCTCACCTGGACATGTGGCTTTAGGTCTAGTATGACGGTCATGCTTGTACCTCACATACTGCGCAGTTTCACTCACCCCAAAGTTTCCCTTACACCATCACCCATGCTAGAGGGGGCAGCATCCCAAAGGAAGAACCCAAAGACCTTCAAAGTCCCTTCTTCAAAACTCTCCCATCAGACAAGTAACTCTTCTGCTTCAAGGAGCAAGCAAAGATGTCGCTAGTCAGCCAAACAAACATTGGCCTGAAAGGGTATTTAATGCCTAGGAAGGATGCGCTCAGTACCCTCACCAGCGTGAGAGTCCAGGATGCAGAAGAGTTTCACCTGTTGTGAAGAGATGCCTCATTGAAATCCCAAGACTTGAACCATTTTTAAAAACTGAAAAATGTCATTTACCAAGATGCTTTCCTGTGTGTCTTTTACTGATTATCTGAAATGATCCAAGTGAAATAAAGTCCTGAACAGTTGGTGATCCTTTTTTTTTTTTTTTTTGGTATTACAATACATGTGGGCGCAAAAATCTAAATGATTTCTTGGGTACAGATCTAACAGAGTTAGGGGAAAAGACTTGGCAGCTTGGGCACCTCTGGCCACATGGCTACACTTTGTTGGCTGATGCAGCCATGGACTGGACAGCACCTTTGCCGGAAGTATATCTCTCTCTTCACCTCCATGGAGTCATGTGTGCTGGAACATGTTAGTCATGTTGGCCTCTGACAGTCCCTCTGACAGACTGGGGCTGGGCCATAAGAAGCGTGAAACTTGTGTGTTCAGCCCTTACAATGAGCCAGCAGGTAAAAAAGATCCACCTCTCCACTAGAGAAAGACCACTTGATAAGACAGGGTCACTGCAAGACGGCAGGCAGTGAAAGAAAAGGAAGCTTAGCCTGCTCCTACCAGCCCAGATCCTGCCACAAAGGCAACACATCTGTGGCTGGAGCCATGCGGTTGCTCCAGGCCTTTCAGAGTGACACCAGCTACGACCACAGGGAACAGAGAAGATCATTCCTCACGCTGCCCAAGTCACAGCCTGTGAGCCAACATGTACTTATTTTTGCTTTTAAGCCTCTAAGCTTGGCGGTTGTCAGGGGTTATTAGGTATGCAGCAATAGAAAAAGATGTATATCGAAGAAAAAGAGAATGCCGTGACAATGAAGGAGGGATGCGAATGGCATTAAGAAAGAAATACAGCACGTGTCAAAAGTAGATATAACTATACTTATCATAAAAGTTATAAAACCAAGATAAATATTCAGAAAAATTGCATGCACTAGAGACACTTTTTAAAAGCTCAAATACATCAGCCTGACATAACCCAACTTGTAATCTTATAAGCAGGTGATTTCATTATTGAGTATATATTGGAGATTTTCCCCTGAAGGAGTGTATATGTGAGTATGTGAGTGTGTGTGTGTGTGTGTGTGTGTGTGTGTGTGTGTGCGCGTGTACATACACAGGAGCACACACACATACTCTCTCCTTTGGCTATCTTCTTTTTCTCAGGCCCAATATCTGGGCCATAGGCAAATGGTTATTTTTTTAATTCATATTTTTTGAGACCAGGTCTCACTAGTTGTCCAGGCTGATCCTGAACTCTTAGGTTCAAATGATGCAGTTACAAAACCCAGCTGCACTACCAAACTGTTCAAACTCTCTAAATCATCGTTTAAATTCAACCAGTTCTCACACTGTTCTGCTATCTCCCACCTCAATTACTGCAAAAGCTTCCCAATTAGTCCTCCCTGCTGCTCGCTGTCTTGCCTCCCCATAGCCTGCGCTCAACACGCAGCCAGAGGGAACTTCATGAAACATAAACCAGATCCTGACTCCTTAGCATAACCAGCCCCTCAGCTTCCTCCTCAACTCCAGAGCGAAAACCGTAGGCTTGTCAGCCACCTGTAGACCTGGACAGTCACCTCTCCTTCTCTTGCTGCTTCACTCCATCCCTCTCATGCTCCTGGAATCCAAAGGTCACTCCCACCTCAAGGATTTTCGCTTGCTGTTTGCTTTCCTGGGCGTTCTTCCCTGATGTCTCCACCCCTCACCCCGAAGTCTCCTTCTTGGGAAATAGTTTCTTGTCTCCAACCCAGAACTCCAACTCTTTCTATGCTTTCTCTCCTTAGTATTTATTATCTTCTGAGATAATGTGTGTGTGTGTGTGTGTGTGTGTGTGTGTAAATGTGTGTACATATATTTGTGCATGTGTATATTTTTCTTTTGTATCTTATTTACCATTTTCTTTTTCTTCCCTCACCATAAGGAGTTTCTGTCTGTCTTTGGTGCCCCACTGCCAGCATCCAGAACAAATCTAGCTCATCATGGATGCTGAGTAATATATGCTAATGTAATAGGTAGAATACATGATATTGCTACCAATAGTCATGAGAGTTTAAGGGACAGGCAACAGGATAGCAAGGGGAGCTTCTCAGGCAATGGAGAACCTTATATATGAGCAGGAAAAACTGTAAGGTCATAGAGAGAATTTGTGCAAATAGGGAATACAGCTAAACACACATGCAAGGGAAAGTCAGCATAGTTGAAACAGGAAAGTGATCTGGCTGGAGGGTTTGGACTCAGAAGAAGAGATAACAGAGAAGCAGGGTGTGGGCAAAGCACAGGGCAATGAATGTTGGTCTAAGGAGACTGATCTTCCTCCTCCAAGCAAAGGAGACCCCCTAGAGAACATTTGACAAAGGAGAAATTAAAAAGAAAATTAACCTACAAGGTAGAATAAAAGGCAAGAAAAAAGGAGTAAGGCCAACTCATCCAACCAACAAATGTCCTGGACAGAGTACTAGGGCCTGGGGACATATCACTAAGTGATCATAAAATGGAGTTTTCATCCAGGTAGAATAAAGCACCCCAGCCTAACAAAAGTGGAGGTTGGGAGGAATTTTACAAAGGAGAACTCATACCACCAAGTTATGGATTGGTTCTAAGAGGCCATCGAGGAAGCCAGTGTCAGTGATCATACCACCAGCTCAAAACTGATGGACAGGAACAGAAACTGACAAGTCAGACAGCAGTTCCTAAGCCCAGGAGCCCAACATCAGATGGTAATCACTGTGAAAGGAAGACATCTGCTAGAGATGTCTATTAACGCTATCTAGATAAAGTGGTCTAAGTGAGAGGTGAGAAGTAGCACAGTCTCATTCTGCCACCTAGCGGTAAGGTTTTGCTGCATTGTCCTCCCAGGTAGACAGGCTGTTCACCTGGACCCCTCCCTGGGCATTGCTACAAGAGCCATACAACCAGCCATTGCCCAAGACCCTCCTCAGGGCAGATGGCAGCAAGGGCTCTGGGGAGAATGTGAATGCCACGGAGACATATGCTGGGCCAGGGCCACCATTTCTCTAGGGGAAGCAGCTTCCTTCACTTAGCAAAAGCCAAAAGCCAAGAGGAAGTATAGAAATACCTAGGAGAATGCACACGCATACACTATGGCTGTAGTAAGAGGGAAACGGGGGAAAGAAATGACATCTCTTTCTTTCTCCATAGAAATACTTAAAATATCGTAATTCATACTTTCAGAGGGAAACTACTTTCACAGAGGAATACATGACATAATTAAAATAACATTTTCAAGTAGTCAAGCCAGAAATTCTTTTCATATGGTAACTACATTTCATAGGACTTTTTTTTCTTACTTTTTTTCTTTAGGCACAGAGCAATATTTCGTAAATATTGGGGATATTACTTTTTTTCTTTAGGCACAGAGAAATATTTCGTAAATATTGGGGATATTACCACTCAGGTAGCAATTAAAGAGTGTGTGTGTGTGTGTGTGTGTGTGTGTGTGTGTGTGTGTGTGTACAGATGAAGAAATCTGGAGAGAGTTAACACTTAACAACAGGCCAGGACACGAGATCAGAGAAGCTGGCAAGGGTGAACCACCCTGGGCTGTACCCCACACCAGTGCTTCATCACAATGCCACCTGGAGAAAAGGGCAGGTAAGCAACAAGATGTCCTGCACTTTCCCTGTTTCCACCAACCCATTGTTTGTGATACTGTATGACAGTTTTCTAAGACATCAGGGAAATGAGTGTGAAGCACACAGTAGGTCTCTGTCTTATTTCTTACAACAGGACATGGAACTATAATTTCTTCAAAGAGTTTAACAAAACATACTTGGATCTCAATTTTGGTATTTCTAAGTCATAGTCATTTTACAAGTGGAAGTACTGCCAAAAAAAAAAGTCAATTGATATGAAGACTAAGAAAAAATGACTTCTTGATTTCTCCTGTTGAAATTATTTAGTCACATAACAAAACGATTGAGGACCTATCACCTGTTTGGTGATGGTGCCCTAGGGCTGGGGACAGAGCACTACATGGCAACAATCTTATCTGTCTCTCATTGGATTTAAATACTGGCAGAGAACATGGACAAACAAGTTCAATACTTCCAACAGAGCTCAATGTGATGAAGCATGTGAAACAAAGGCCTGCAATGGGAGTGGGGAGTGGTGTGGCAATGTCGCATGGTCCTTTGAAGAGGGTGGTTTCATCTGAGATTTGTATGGTGTAAGGGAATCCATCATATAGAACAGAAGGAAATGCATTCAAGGAAAATCAACCATGAAGGCTCTGATGTGGGAACCACTCTGGCCTGCTCCAGGCTGAAGGACAGTGGCCACTTGGTTAGAGAGAGCTGACAAGGAGACAGTGGTCCTATGTGAGATTAGAGAAGTTGGGTGGGCTGTACTACCCAGGGTCCTGTTCATCTATGAGCAAAACATCCTGATGGGAATCTCATCTGACTTCATTAAAATAGCTTTTATTTCTGCCTCTACATTTTGAACAATAAAAATGTACCATTAAAATATTTTAGAGGTCAAAGAAGCTCTCAAAGTACAGGAGCTTTAACTTCAAAATTACTGCTAATGCTTATTTTCCAAAAATTACAGATAATGAAAGAACATAAAATGCATAGGATGCTAGTTCACTTTTTTTGAGACTATTTTGCCCAGGTTGGTCTCAAGCTCCAGGGTTGAAAACGCCATCCTGTCTCATCCTCCCAAGCATCTGGGACTACAGGCATGTGCCTGTAACTCTTTTTTAAAAGCAGTGGCTTTTTAAGAGACAATAAAACTCATTCTACACAATTGAGAAATCAAAGCAAAAATGGTAAGCGATTCAACTTTTCACCTACGTATAAATGATACCGTAAGTGTGCATTTTGGGGTCCTCTTCCTCGATTGAGAACCTAAGCCAGTGCTCCTGAGGTCCTTGCCGCCCCGCTTTCTTCTCCAGATCCCAGTATAATTCAATGCTGTGATGAGTCACTTTGCCCACGACAGGTGGATGAGGCTTTGACAACAGCATGATTTCTTGAAAAAAAGAAAGAAAAGCATGGTCACAGGGCCCCCATTTCCATAGGGAAGAGTCTAGCCAAGCAGACTGTGTTTCTTGCTGCTCTGTGCTCCCACTGCTTCCCACAGTTCATGCAGAGGTCTGAGCACCTGAAAAGCTGAAGCGATACAGAGCCAGCTGGGGCAACGAGCACCCACATCTGGCCATAGGCGGACTGTACTGTCCCGTCACCATCACACTTCGCTCACAGACCCTTCAAAAGCTGGGGTAACACATGAAACCATTTAGGGTGCTCTTTCAGCTAGTGACATTCATTCAGTTTGCTGCTATTGTCCTTTAGAAAACTGGCTAGGAGATAAAGCCCACAAACAAAAGCTGCATCTTGTCCAAATATTTATAGCACAGATGACAAAGTACTGATCTCTATTCCATATAAGCTGCTCTTACAAACTAACCACAAAAAGGAAATCAAAGGCTAATCATAAACCAATTAAAACAGCAAGACACAAAGGAGCAAGAACAAATAGCCAACATAATATATGAAAATACGTTCATATTTCAGTGTTAACAGAAACCGACAGTAATCTTCTATAACTTTATATCTCTGTCACCTTTATTTTTCCATTTGTGTATTTGGTACAGGGTTTCATTACACAGCTCAGATTCATGGTGATCCTGTTTTCAGCCTCCCCAGTGCTGGGACTACAGGCATGCATCACCATGCCTAAACTTGGTGGCTAGCTCAGCATGCCTGGAGGCAGGCCCGGCACGGCATGCAGGACCAGGGATTGAACCCCTGGTCTCTGCATTTGCCAAAGCAGGTGCTTAGTCCACCTAGCTACTTGCTCAGGCTGTCTTCAGTCTGTCACTTTTAATATCATTTCTATTAGAAGTGACAACACAGGTAGAAGACATCCTTTAAAATCTATG
>PVKN010017844.1:0-17132 GCA_004027915.1 Capromys pilorides
TGAGAGGGCAGTGTGTGAAGCAGAGAGTGAGAAGCCAATTCAGTGGAAACCCCAGAAGTTTGGAAAAGTCAAAAGTGTGGATCATCTAAGGGAAACTGCAAAGAGGCAGCAAATCTAGCCTAAGAGAGAACCCATGGAAACTACCACCAAGAGTGCTGTAGGAGCAGAACCGTGTAAGGCCTTTGGAGCTCACAATTCAGTGCAGATTGCTTCGGATGTTTCAGTTGGAACTATGGAATTTAACGTTTACCCTGCTGGAGTTTGAACATGTTTTGGTCCCAGTATTTTGTATTACCCTGTTGTTTGCAACATTTGGAATGGTAATGTTTATTTTGTGCCTTTGAACGTTGGATGTGTTTAACTTTTCTTTTGTACAGGAGCTCACAGTAAAGAGTTTGTCTTGGATCTTAGAGACTTGGGACTTGGACTTTTCAGCAATGCTGAAACTGTTGGGGCTTTGGCAACTCTTCAAGACCTACTAAAATGGCTTTTGCACAAAGGGATGTGCATGAGACTTTGGGGGTCCAGGGGCGGAATGTTATGGTTTATGTCTAGTTGTCCCCCCTAAAGCCTCATGCAATCATGGGGCAGGGACTTCTACAGTTTGAGACTTGACTCATGATTCACTGGGATTATGTGTTTTAGTACTGATGGGACTACGGGTCTGAGTACTTCTAGGATTATGGGTATTGCCTAAGGCGGACAGGCTGAGGTAGAGAGCCTGAATGTACTATAGAGAGAGACAGAGAGACAGACTCAAGCTGTTGCTCTCTGCTTCCCTGGTTGTTCCGCTGCCACGAACTGGATGCTTTCTGCCCTGTTCCACTCAGCCTTGGGCCAGCTGAATATGGACTGAAACCTCCAGTAACTGTGAGCTAAATAAACCTTTCCTTTCTTCATTTTGGGTGTCGGGTATTTGTCCCAGCAATGAGTGAAAAGTAACTAAGACAGAATTTGGTACCAGAGAAGTGGGGTCCTGTTGCCTCTGTCACGATTGTCACTGGTCCACCGCCATGAACTGCTGGCCTCTGCATTGTGCCTCTCTGCCTTGGATCCAGCCAAGTATGGACTGAAACCTCCAGTAACTACGAGCTAAATAAACCTTTCCTTCCTTCATTTTGAGTGTTGGGTATTTTTCCCAACAAGTAAAAAGTAACTAAGACACACACACAAAAGGCATAAATCACCACAGAATACTGTTAAGAGTCCTCAGGCCCTACTTGGAAGGGGTGAGATAAGCCAGGTAGTAGTCTTCACACTCCCAGAATCCCTATTCCAGACTCAGGCAGAGGTCTCAAAGTGATCCAGAGACCATGGGGAATTGGGAACTCTAATCAGACCTCAGCTAGACAGTCTCTTTTTAAAGAAGCCAGGCGTGGTGGCACATGCTTGTAATCCCAGCACTTGGGAGGCTGAGGCAGGAGGATCAGTGTGAATACAAGACCAGCCTGGGCTACAAAAGTGAGCTCAAGGCCAGCCTAAACTGCATAGTGAGACCCTATCTCAAAAAGACAAAAAAATAAAATAAAGAAGTGTTTTCAGAAAGCAACAGCTCAAACCAAGTGTGGTGGCAAATGCTCACAATCCTAGTACTCACAAGGATGAAGGAGGATTGACAAGAGTTCAAGGCCAGCCTGAGCTACATAATGAGACTCTGTTTCAAAACAAAACAAAAACAACACACATAAATCCAAGAAGAAAGCAGTAAGTCAAAAAGCAATTAAATAAGAGCTCTAACACAACATCATCTTAACCAAAACGGAGCTGGCTACTTTTTGTTTGTTTGTTTTCTGGTGTCACTGGGGCTTAGGGCCAGGTCTTCACACTGAGCTACATCTCCATTCCTCTTCGATTTATTTAATTTTACAACAGTCTCGCTAAATCACTGAGTTGCTCAGGGTGTATCTGTACTTGTGATCCTCCTGCCTCCAAGAGTGCTGCATTAGAAGGTTACACCACATGCCTGCCCTGGCTACAGTATTTTTTAATTTAGGCCTCAAGGTGTGTTAGTGGCAACTATATAATCACTTGATATACACTAAAAACCTTGCCAGGGAGTGTTACAATTTTTAAGATGATCATCATCCAGCTGGAGTCTAAAGTCTAAGCTTTGGGGGGCTGGGGGGGCAGCCAGAGACCTCAGCAGACTAAAGCACTTGCTTAGGCAGGCACAGGGACCAGGGTTCGATCCCCAGCATGCCATGCCACAGGACAGCAATTGAAACTGGCATGGTGCCACATGCCTGTAATCCCAGTGCTTCAGAGGCTGAAAACAGGAGGATCACTATGAGTCCAATTCTATGTAGTGAGACCCTGTACTAAATACATTTTTTTAAAAAGTCTAAGTTTTGAGGCTGGGGAGATGGCATGTCAAGCTGGCCCCAGAACCCATGCATGCCATGACAGCCACCAAAACCAAAAATTTGGGGTGGTGGTGCACACCTGTAATCCCAGCGTGGAGGAGGCAGAGACAGGAGGAGCATTATGAGTGTCTCTATGTAGAGAGACCCTGTACCAAATAAATAAATAAAAATTTTAAAAATTAAAGGAAAATGAGATACCTTCAAGAGAGCCTGCCACCTCACTTTTAGGTACAAATGAGCTACACTTCCTCTTCCCAAACAGCCCACATGAGGAAGGCAAAACGTTGTGCTTCATCATTCTTTGAATACAGTCTCACTTGGATTTCCCTATGTCTATAGTTCAAAAAAGACCTCTTTGCTAACACCATCAAGAAATCTAAAAAAAAAACAAAAACAAAAATAAAACTTGATTTCTTAAGTTTTGAAGGTGTTATATAAACAAGTCTGCAAATAAGATAATTTTCCTATCAATTTACTTAAAAATTAAAATGCATAAACAGAAAGAAGGTTAACACTAAGGACTTCTATAGTGTGAGTGCATGCTACTGCAAAGTAGTCCTAAACCTGAGAGTTGTCTCTCCCAAGGGGTGGCTCTAAGGAAGAAAATTTGAAGGACTGAGTAGAAATCAAGAGTGGGAAATGAAGTCAAATTGTCTTTGACAATACAAGTTATCCCTATAACACACATAACCCTCCCAAATTGGCCTAGGTTGTATATTGTTACACATACCTATAAGCCCAGCACTCAGGAAGCTGAGGCAAGAGGATCCCTACAAGTTAGTGGTCAGCCTGGGCTACATATAGCAGTGACTACAAGGCTAACTTGAACTACGAAGTGAGACATGGTCTCAAAGAAACTAAAAACATTCAGAGTGTGGTGATGCCAGCCTGTAATCTGAGCGCCTGGGAGGTTGAGGCAGGAGGACCACTCGACTTTCAGCCCAGCCTGGGGCACAAAGTAAGTTCAAGCCCAGCTTAAACTATGAAGTGAAACCCTATCACAAAAAGACCACAAAAAACAAAAAACAAACAAACAAAAAAAAACCTAAAGATCCAGATTGGCTTGAAAATGGGTAACTGACCCCCATCACTGGAGAAGGAATTGCAAATACATTCCTCCAGAGATGCCACGTGAGCAGCGCACTGGTAGTGAGGTTCAAAACCTCATTCAGCGGAGGGGCACCCTCCAGTGGCCCACAGGAGCCCCACTTACTCGTCACCGTCGGGGCACAGGCCGGTGGCCTCGTCGTATTTGGAGCAGTACACGTCGGGGCTGTAGTTGAAGGTGCCATCGCGCCTGCGGAGCGGTCTGCGGCGGCGCTGGTTTAGGAAATGCCAATGGAAACAGGTAAATGGCCTGTGCTGGCTGCACTTGTGCTGCACAAACAGGGGGCACTGCTCTGTCCTAAACTCCTTTAGATACCTAAAACGACAAACAGCGTTGCGGGTCGCCTCCGCCGTCGGGCGGCCCCGAGACTTGTGGGCTGAGCAGGGTCCCAAAGGCGTGACACCCCCCTCACCGAGCCCAGGTAACTCCAGACGGCCATATCCACCCCCCACCCGGTCTCCTACCCCAGGCGCGACTTCCAAATCCCAGACACAGCCCCCGGCCCCAGGGGCAACCTTCCAGACCCCAGACACCATCTCCCTGCCCCAACCGACTTTCCAGCCCCCAGATGCAATCTTCCACCCAGCAACAACGCCCCCCACCCAAACCCCTGATGATTCCAGAAGCCGACCCCACCAGGGCGCATCCCCCAGATCGTAGGTACTGTTCCCCGCCCTAGGCGCGACCATCTCCGGCTCCAGGCGCGGTGCCCCATTCCTAGGGGCAAACCCCCACTCCCACTCCAGATGTCCTCCAGGTGGAATTTCATCCCCACTGCGGATGCAACCCCCAATCTCAGGCGCGGCCCCGCGACCCACAACCTCAAACGTCGACCCCAAGCCCTCGCGGCCTCCAGCCCCGAGCCCCGAGCCCTGGAACCACCCCAGACTCTGGGCACCGCCTCCCGATCTCAGGCGGCGGCAGCCTGAGTTACAGGATCGCGTGCCTATCCCAAGACCCGGTGCTGTCCGTATCCCCAAACCGAGGGCCCGCTTCCCGATCCCTGCCACGGTCGCGCCGACTTGTGTGCCCAGGCGTGCATCCAGCCCCCGATCTCGGGTCCACCTCCCGAGCGAGGCGCAGCAGCTTGCGTCCCGACGGCGTGGCCCACCAAGGCCGAGACCCGGACCAGAGCCGGACAGCTGGGGGTGAAGGCGCGAGGGGCGCACCTTTTGCCGCGACACCTCAAACCCAGGCCGGGAGCGCGCAGGCCGCTACTCGGCTACTGGGCGGCGCGGGCGGCTGGCCGGGCACTGACCTGTAGTGGGTCGGCTTCTCGGTCTGCGGGGGGGACCCGCTCAACGCCGCCGCCGCTGCCGCCGCTTTCGAAACCGACGGCATTTTCAGTCAAAACAATGCAGCGCGCATGCGCAGCGCCGGCGCCCCCGCCTCCGGATCTCCCCCCCGCGCTGAGCCCCCTGTGTCCCCCACCGCGCCGGCCACGCCCCGCTCCGCCACGCCCCCGCCAAGCGCGCCTCGGCCAGACGCTAGGACACTAGAACGCGCATCGCGCGTACCCAGTGCAAACTCGGGCGCGAACAGTCTCTGTTGGTGCACAGCTTCGGCGTGGGCGAGACTGCTCCCTGACACCCTCGTTTCTAGCACGAAAGGGCCTAAAACTAGATGGTTGCGATGGCCATTTAAACACTTTTTAATTGTGCACTTTAAGTGGATGAAATTGTCTTAACAGATTATTTTTTAAACGGTGCAGTGGGCAGGGATGCACCGCGTGGCGACT
This sequence comes from Capromys pilorides, assembly GCA_004027915.1. NCBI lineage: Eukaryota > Metazoa > Chordata > Mammalia > Rodentia > Capromyidae > Capromys > Capromys pilorides. The sequence continues at coordinate 5,210 of PVKN010017844.1, forward strand.
TAGCCCGGGGGAGGTGTCCAGGAAGGAAAACCTAGGGCTGAGTGTATTAATTTGCAAATATGTAGTGTGATACATCTTACATACAAAATCCATGCAACAGCGAGTTGGCAGGTGTTTCGAGGGTTTTCTCTTCTGAGCCCTAACTTGTAATGCCTGCCAGCGATCTATCCTGAAAGAAGTATGGCTTGATGGAAAGGTCCTGACTTTTTTTTTTGTTTGTTTTGGCGGGACCAGGGTTCAAACTCACGACCTTGCACTTGCCAGGCAGGCACTTGTGCCACGGAGCTATCTCCACAGCCCCTAAGGTCCTGACTTTTGCGGGGGGGGGGGAACAAAAACAAAAACTGTTCCATTGCTAGAAACACCCACCTAAAGAATACCAAATTCAATTTGGTTCAAGCATGTGTTGTTAATTATTTATTTATGGGTACCAGGATTCTAACTCAGGCCTTTGCACTTGCCAGGCAGGTGCTGTGCCTTTGAGCTAAATCCTGAGCTCACATGTTTTAAATAATAAAGTAAAAATTACCATTTTTTGATAAGATGGGTATGTTCACATTTTCTCAATGATTATCTCTACAAACATATATAAATCTTGAAGTTAAGCTGGGCGTGGTGATGCATGCCTGTAACCCCACACTTGGGAGGCTGAGGCAGGAAGATTAGCGCGAGTTCGAGACCAGGCTGGACTACAAAAGTGAGCTCAAGGCCAGCCTGAACTGCATAGTGAAACCCTGTCTCCTCCTATCTATCTATCTATCTATCTATCTATCTATCTATCTATCTATCTATCTATCTACCTACCTATCTATCTATCTATCTTGAAGTTAGTTCTCAATACCAAAAAATAAAACTTCAAGTTAAAATGATAAAAAAAAAGGGGGGGGTGCTGGGCAGATAGCTCCATGGTACAAATGCCTGCCTGGCAAGTGCAAGGTCGTGAGTTCGAACTCCAGTCCTGCAAAATAAAAAAAGATTTAAAAAAATCAAGAACATTATATATATATATATATATATATATATATATATATAATTTTTTTTTGGGGGGGAAGGGTCTACAGAGTGTTAAGGGTCTCACTACTAGATCGGCGTCATAGTGATCCACCTGTTTATCTCCCAGGAGCTGGGATTACAGGTGTGTGCCACTACGCCCAGGCTGAGCTATTTGGCCGGCCTTAACACAGTATTTTCAAAGTAAACCAAACAGAAAAAAATCACAGAAGGGCCAATCCATGAGTTCTTCAGAAGAATAAGTGTATCTCAAAAAGATTGGTCTAGGTTCAAGTAATGAAAAAAAAGTCTAGTTCAGAGGATCATGGTGGTGCAAGTCTGTAATCTCAGCTACCGAAAAGCACAACCCATCCAGAGCAATTTAACCAGGTCAAGTCTCAAGGAAGTGAGGAGAATTGTAATATAATTCAGTGGTAGAGCACTCCTGGGTTCAATCCCCAAGTGTGTGTGTATAGTGTGTAGGGGCGGAGGACATCTAGGATAGCTTGCAGAGATACAGAACAAAGAAGGATCACTTGAATAGGTGAGATAGCAGAGCTGGCTAGAAAGCCTCAGAACTAAAACAAGGAAGCTGAAGACTCAAGATAAAAGAATTTAGGAAGCTTTGCTATTGAGAAGCCACTTCAAGTTCCTTCTCAACTGAGACATTTTCTTTGAGACAGCAAAGTGTGATAGGCTGTAAAGACTATAAGCATCATTTTTCACACTGTCAAAGAATGTTTTCGAAAGGCTGGGGTGGTGCAAGACTTACGCCATTGAGTGTACTAGTTCACTTTTTTGGAAGGAAAACATATCCCAATACTTAGAAGGCTGACTGACACAAGACACAAGAGTATCAGAGTTCAAGCCCAGCCTCAACTACAACTTTTTCCTTGAAATATTTGTTTCTTCCTCCTTTTGTCAACGTAACCACATACGTTCTACTGTGCTTGCAAAGGCCCTTTACCATGCTTAAAGACCTATTGGGAGTTATTATATAACATATGAATAAGTCAAGCACTCTGAGAAAAACACAAGCTACAGCTCATTGGGTTAAATAAGCACCTTATGAAAATAAATAAAAGACTTAACTATTCAGATACGAACCTGCCTTGTTGTAAAATCAGGTTAAAAACTGCAGGTATGGGATAGATCTGCTCACTGTCCCTACCTGGCCAAGTGTCATTTTGCTTATATCAACAATGCACATCACTGCCACTGCACATCACCAGCCTAGAAGCTCTCGGTGTCCAACCCACGTGGCATTGTGTAACTTGCATAAGGCCCTGGATTCAACATACGGCACCACAGAAATAAATTAAAAGACAAAAACTCATATTCTCGAAAAATAGTATTTAGGGCTGGAGAGATAGCTTGGTGCCAATAATGTCTCCCTGGCAAGCCCAAAGTCTCCAGTTCAATCTCTGGTACCTCATGCTGTGCTGGCCCCGAACCTGGGTGCCCAGTGCCACACACCTATAATCCCAGCACATCTATAATCTAGGGAGGCTGAGACAGTATGATCAGTAGGAGTCCGAACTGCATAGTGAGACCCTGAATCAAAAAGCAAAATAAAGTGCTTATATATGCATGAAAACAATTTGGAAAGGTAAATGATGTTCACAGTGGTTAGCTCTGAGTGGTAAGGGTACCAGTGCTTCTAATCCTCTTGCTTAGTGTCTTAACTTTCCAGAAAACAAAGACATGTTGCTTTTGACATAAGAAAATTGGTTTCAGTACTGAGGATTTAGTGGTAGTGTTTTCTAAGCATGCACAAATTTCTCAGTTCAATCCCCAACACCATTAAAAAAAAAGGAAAGAATTACTTTCAATTAACACAATTCTCTATACACACAAGGGTGAGCAAGTTAAGAGTAAAAATTTGGGTTTGAGTAACTTATTCAAACATAATGGTTCACAAATAGATCATGACCACACCAGAAGGTTTGTTCTTTGTTCCCACTGGGACCATGTCATGGAGTTAATCTTTCAAACTCAGTTCCATTTTTTTTTTTTTTTTGGGGGGGGGGTCTTTTTGAGACAGGGTCTTGCTATGCAGTTCAGGCTGGCCTTGAGCTCACTTTTGTAGCCCAGACTGGTCTCAAATTCGCACTCATCCTCCTGCCTCTCAAATGCTGGGATTATAGGTGTGCACCACCACACCAAGTTTTTTTTTTTTTTTTTTTTTTTTTTTCTTTTTTTGGTCTGAGACAAGGTCTTTCTCTACAGTGCAGGGTGGCCTTGAGTTCACTTTGTAGCCCAAAGGTGGTTGCTAACCTACAACAATCCCCCTGTCTTAACCTCCCAATTTACCAGTATACACCACCACATCAAGCTCTCATAATCTTTTTAAAAATGAACCTGCCTAAGGGCCGGCCAGATAGATCAGTGGACTAAAGCGCCTGCTTAGGCAGAGCACAGCAGCCGGGGTTCAATCCCCAGCATGCCAGCCAGCACCACCCCTAGGGTGCACTGAGATGCAATTGAGACTGGGCTACTGGGCATGGTGGTGCACACTTGTAATCCCAACTCTTGGGAAGCTGAAAACAGGAGAATCACTACAAGTCTGATCTATGTAGTGAGACTCTGTAGATCCTGTCCTAAATACATTAAAAAAAAAGAAGTTGCCTGGTTTATTTCCTGTGAGACTATATGGCTAGTGGCTTGAGGGTCTTGGAAAGGTAATGATGTTCAGAGTGGTTAGCTCTGGGTAACTTCAGTACTGAAACCAATATTCTTATGTCAAAAGCAACATGCCTAGCAGCCTGAGGGTCTTGATCATCATAGGTGACCCCCACTACAGCCTTCCCAGAGTGGCCAACTGCTGGTTACACTGCTGTGACCCATTACCTTCTAAAGACGCATCTTGACTTATTTCTACATTCATGGAGAAACCCAGCATCTGAAGGAATGTCACAAAAATCTATCACTCAGAAAAATGATCCCCAAAATAAAAATTTAAAAATGACCTTAAAGCACAATGAAACGTAGGTACATTACTGATGTTGTGTCCACTCTAGTCTCATTATTAGCAAAGGTATACTAGACCATTAGAGCACTATGTGGAGAGGCTCTTGTGAGATAGTGAGTAGCCAAAAACCTTTAGTTCAAACATCTACATCAGAGAAATCTCTCACTACCTTCAGCACTACAAACATATTACAATAAGTTCCACTAAAAGGTTAAGTAAATAAATAAAGATTTCAGGGTCGGGGAGACAGCTTAAGGGCACAAGTTGCCTGGCAAGTGAGAGGTCCTGAAGAGAGAGAGAGGGAGAGAGGGAGGGAGGGAGGGAGGGAGGGAAAGAGAATTTCCTTTCATGCACCTTTTAATTCAGAACTAAGTAAGATTCTTTTCACTGCTTGGGAAAAGATATCACATAGGCTAACCCAAAATTTGTGTGTGTGTGTGTGTGTGTGTGTGTGTGTGTGAGAGAGAGAGAGAGAGAGAGAGAGAGAGAGAGAGAGAGAAACTCAAGCCAGGAACTGTCCCCAATCTGTTTATTTTTACAGTCAGGGTCTTACTGAAGTTGCTTAGATTAGTGGCCTCAAACTTGCCAATCCTGCTTCTGTATCCAGAGTAGCTAAGATTACAGGTGTGCACCATCACACCCCACACGTGGCTCCAAACTAGTTCCCTGAAATACTTATCAGTACATTCTACTCAGCAAATTGTCATCTTTCTCATCCTTTGCAGAAAGCTAAAGTTTATTTCTGTGACCCATTTAATAGTGTATCCTACCATTTACATTTTAATTTTTCTTTTTTTGTCTTTTTGATGCAGGGTTTTACTATGCAATTCAGGGTGGGCTTGAGCTCACTCTGTAGCCCAGCTCGGTTTCGAACCTGCAACAATCCGCCAGCCTCAGCTTCCCAGTGCTGGGACTACAGGCGTGTGCCGCTCTCCACCCAGTTTACATTTAATTTTCTTAAATTCCCATTTAGAAAGAGGGAGAGACAGGAAAACTGAGAAGTTGAGGTTGCTGACCTACAAAAATATTTTACAAAATGCAAAAGAAAAAAAATCACCTTTGACCTCATCAAAATGTATTTCCAGTTAGTACGCAAAAGTAACATAAACTGTTATTCATACCCAACACACCGTACATTATAAAGTTTAATGCATCTGCCGGTTATCTTGGAAAGCAAATGATTGGGTCTGGGGATGTAGCTCAGGGGCACAGTGCCTGACTGGCAAGCCCAAGGTCCTGAGTTTGATTCCCAGTACAAAAAAAAAAAGGCAATATGGTAATGGAAACATGATTAGGCTGTACAAAGACATCACAAATCCAACAACATCCAGTGCAGCCAAAGCCTATTCTATAGCTCTGAAAACTGTTGGGATACTGGTGTCGGACAAGGAGTAAATCACCAGCTGCTGATTTTCTGCTCTGCTTTCACTTACGTCAGCGCCAAGAACACTGAGTCTTTTCGGACGGAAGACACGCGCATAACCGGGGCAGAAAGCGTCAAAGGTAACGTCAAATAATTTCGAAGGGCGACTGGCGTTGCCTCCTTACTAGCCCCAGCAGGCACCCTGTTAAGTTCTCGCCTCAAAAGCTGCAGGGGTTTCAGGTTCCTCAGGACGATCACTAGGCTCGGGTACTTCTCCCAAAACTTGTGTCAACCACTGGTCTACTTCGCTCTCCTTTCTAAAGTAGCACCAGATGACCAGTGCCGTCAGAGAGACACTGAGGGGCAGCACTTTCCACCAGGGCCGCTGCTGATCCTTTCCAAGAGAATGTTGAACCGACCAGCGAGAAGGGCTGGCTTTGCTAGAGGAAAACTGAATGGGACGGTTGTAGTCTTCCTCCTCCTCTACCGGAGGCTGGCCCCGAGGCGGTAGATGTAGGCTTCGCGAAGCCCAGCTCACAAGTTTCAACGCCCGTGCAGCCCTAGAAAAGGGAAAGCAGTGAGCGTTCCTTCTGCCCGCTCTCTCCCACCCACTTTTTTCCGCACGATGGCCCCCACCCTCAACCTGCCTAGACCTCGCGTGGCTCACCCGGCCGCGGGAGGACACAAAACAAGGTTCATCTTGCGCTCAGTTCAGCGTTGGGCGTACAGCAGCGCGTCACTTCCGTCGCACAGAACCGGAAATTACACGCCAAACAAACCTCAACTCACGACTACAAAACGTGAGCCTAGTAGCGCACAGGAAATTACGTAGAACTTCTAACCGCGCTTCCGTCGCAGCCCCTGCCGTAGCCCCCGCGTAAGATCTTGCTGGGAAGTGTAGTCTTCCATCCTACCCTAGAGAATTCCTGCGGCTCTCGGGCGAGGTTGGCCAGGAGCGGCCCGCAACAGCCTAAGGGTCTTCAGAAGCTGAGATCCTGATGCCCGCCTTCCTATGTCCTAGGGAATGGATGCTCTTGTGTATCTTCTTCCCAGTACGTCAGCCTCAGTGGAACCTCCTCTGGGTTCCCAAGGAGCGTGGCTTTTGCACTTGATGGGCCCGGTCTCTGCACGTGGCCTCCTGCCCAGCCCATGTCCTAGTAATGCCGGTTGCTCGAAGGCCGGGCCATGCTTCGCCAAGCCTTAAAACTATCCTTTCTGGGCTGAGGCCATTGCATGCTGAGAGGACTTCGCGCGCCCACCTGCGCTGTGTCTGGCGCTCAGAAGCCATATACTCTTGGGGCGGATAGGCAGGTACCATCCCTACTGCTTGGTCTGTTTAGATATGTGACAGCCTCTGGGAGATGCACCACAGAGGTTCGCTTTCCTGGCGGTTCTGTTCTGAATGGGAGCTGTGATTTGGTAGCATTTCATCTTTAGAATCAGCCGTACTCAATATGGCCTTATTGGGCTGGGGAGATAGCGCAGTGGAATAAGCGCCTGCCTGGCAGGTGCAGGGTACTGAGTTCAATCCGCGATGCCGCAAAAAATAAAAATAAAAAAATTGTAAAAGGCCTTATTACCGTGGCCATCTATAGGCAGTGAAATAGATTAAAACTCTTAATGGCTGAACTCCAGTTAAAATCCCTGACAAAGGAATTCCAATTAAAGGCATCTTACTCTCAATTTTTTATTATTTTATTTTATTTTTGTCTTTTTGAGACAGGGTCTCGCCATGCAGTTCAGGTTGGCCTTGAGCTCACTTTTGTAGCCCAGGCTGGTCTCGAACTCGCACTGATCCTCCTGCCTCAACCTCCCAAGTGCTGGGATGACAGGCATGCGCCACCACTCCTGGCCCAGCAGAGCTTTTTGATATAGGACCCATTCCTTCCTCCCAGAATCCTGATCCATCTTTAAAAGATAGGTATAACAGGATGAGGTGGTGCACTCTTGTAATTACAGCACTTGGGAGCCTGAGGCAGGAGGATCACCATGAGTTCAAGGCTATCTTGAACTACATAGTGAGACTGTCAAAACAAAACGGGTACAGAGCCCTTTATCATCTTACCTAAAATGAAAGCCCTAAAGAAATTGTCTTGTCAAAATTGCAACTGTAAACGATTCAGTACTGTACCTCCATACAAGTGCTCCCTGAAGATGTGTAAGGTGCTAAATGATATGGGAAAAGGCATTCTTCAGATAATCACATTTTCTACCTAGACTGCTTTTTAAGAATATCCCCACAAACCGTCACAAAAACCCCAGTCTGTCCTTTTTTTTTTTTTTAAGTTCATTTTATTTTCTTCAACCACATTACATATTTGTGTTATGGCCAGCTCAGCCTTCCCTGGGGAGTGGGGGGCAGCACAGCATGTGGTGCCCGGGATGGAGCGGAGGTCCCTGCAGTGGCCTAAACTTCCTGACGCACGCTCTTTAGACTGCTAAGCCATCTCACCAGCCCCCCAGTCTGTCCTTTATACAATGCATATCTTTTTTTTTTTTTTCCTGCGGTACTGGGGATTGAGTTTAGGTCCTTGGGCTTGCCAGCCATGGGTAGCATATCTTGATCTAAATAAACTTTCCTCTTTGCTACACTCCTTGATAAATTCTTTTACAAGCTGGTACTCAGTGCCATCTCACATGGTGCTGATGTGTATTTATAGAAGTTTTGTTTTTTTTTTCCTGGCTTGCTCAGGCTGCCTTAGGGTGGGTGTGGGAATTGAAGGATTGAACTGCTGTCCCCAGAGCCTGCCTGGGATTGCTCATGCAGGCCCTGAAACCGCTGAGGTAATCCTAAAGCCCCCCCCTCATTAATGTGTATTTATGTCTCATAAAAACTATAGTCCAGTGTTGGGGATATAGCTCAGTGGCATGGCACAGCAGCTGCTTGGCAAATGCAAAGTCATGAGTTTGATTGCTAGTACTAAATAAATAAATAAATAAATAACTCTAGTTCATCCTGTCATAAAAACAGACACAACTGGGCTTACCACAGACAGTGCTTTAGGCCAAATACAAAAAGTACAAATGCCACTATTACTGGAGTTCTGGGATGTAATGGAATCTTAGAGGTGTTCTTAGGTTCTTGTCATCCTGAATAAAGAATTAGTGGGTCAAGACAACCACAAAAAGTACTATAGAGAGATTTTTCATTGATTAAAGTTATCAAAGATAGGAAAAGAAGTATACTCTGCAGGATGAGAGTACACCACTGGGGAAGTGAGAAGATGGAGGCCTAGAGCGTATAGGTCATGTCTTTCGTATGTCCCCTGACCCTCAGGCTGCCTTCAGATTGACGCCATCCTATCAGAAATCTGCCTGATTTCTGGAAAGAATAATTGAAGACAGCTTTCTAATCACAATGGCAGGTCTTAGAACTATTTTTTATTTTTTAAATTTTTAAACCAGAGTGGTGGCACACATCTCTAATCTCAAGGGAGGCTACAAAGTGAGCTCAAAGGCATCCTGAACTGTATAGGGAAACCCTATCTCAAAAAGTCGAATCAATCAATCAATCAATTTTTTGGTACCAATCTCAGGACATTGCTCTTACCAGGCAGGCGCTTATGCTACTGAGTTATCTGCCCAACAACTATTTTTCTGCCTAAATCCTGAATCCCAATGATTGACAGGTAACACTCACTTGCTAGCCAGTTTACCACACCCTAATGTCATTTCTCACCCCTTCTCTTTCACATGGGGCAGATAACTACAGGACTCAGAAACCTTGGACTTGTTTCTCCTCAAATGAAATCTGGTGCTTTTCTTTCTTTTTTTCAAAAAATTAGTGACTGGTGGCTAAGAGTTCTAGAGAATGCAAAGGGAGAGGTCTAGACTACAAGTACCCCTTTGGGAAGAACTGGTGGTGATGTACACAGTTTATTTGTACACAGTTTGTCATTTTGAAACAGGGTCTCACTCTATAGCCCAGGCTGGCCTTAAACTCACTGCGATCCTGCTGCCTCAGTCTCCCAAGTGCTGGGATTACAGGCCTGTGCCACCATGCCCAGTGAGTTGTGAAAATTTTAATTTGATTCAGAAAATAAGACACATATATTTTTGTACAGATTTCAAATTTTTATTGGGGCATTTTAGATATACAAAATGATAATATTACAGAAAGTGAAATTAGGTAGAAATAGGGGAGGCAAATGGGCCCTCAAGGATGTCACTGCAAAAGATCAGAATGGCCCTTGTCACCTTTGCTACCTTCTACCTATCATCAACTGTTGCCCATCTGCCATGTGCCACCCCGCCTTAGAGCCAGCTGACTGAAACCTCTACAGACTGAGCTAAATGAACCTTTCCCCATTTAAAAAATTTAAAAAGATGAGAGTGCATCATAACTGTGACTGGAGGGGCATCTGAAGATTAAAGTCACAATGGCTAGTTGTACCTAGTTGCTTAAGGCATAAAAGGAGGTTTAGAATTATTGTTATAATATTTTTGAGGTTTCCCATTATCTCATTAAGGATAGGCCATACTCTCCCACTACTAAGGTTAAGAATGATGTCACCCATGTACCCTTCATGACACCATTAGATCAATATTACCTAAGCAACAATGCTTGAAATCTTATTTATTAGTTGATATTATTTTTGACCCATGTTGCACCCATCTCATGATTTTACTCTATAAAACTACCAGATAGCTCAGCAGACTAAAGTGCCTGCTTTTCAGAGCACAGTGGCCAGGGTTTGATCCCTGGTGTGCCTTGCCACTCCCACCACTGGGGTGCACTGAGACAACAACAGACTGGATGTGGTGGCGCATGCCTGTAATCCCAGCGCTTGGGAGGCTGAAAACAGGAGAATCACTACAAGTCTGATCTATGTAATGAAACCATGTAGACCCTGTACCAAATACATTAAATAAATAAAGAATAACATTAAAAATAAATTTAGAAGTCTTTCGGTGGAGTTTTTGGGGTCTTCTTTGTAGCAATTTCATGTGATCCGTATAATAATAATACATTAACTTCCTTTCCTATCATTATTCCTTTTATTTATCTTATTTATTTTTTGTCTATTTGTTTTTTTTGTCTTTTTGAGACAGGGTCTCGCTATACATCCCAGGCTGGTCTCAAACTCGCACTGATCCTTCTGCCTCAGCCTCCCAAGTGCTGGGATTACAGGCGTGCACCACCACACCCAGCTATTCCTTTTATTTCTTTCTCTTGTCTAATTGCTCTGGCAATGTAATGTTTTCAGAATTACATTGAATAAGGGTAATGACAGTGAACATCCTCATCTTATTGTTCCTTATTACAAAGTGAAGTTCTTTCAGGTTGTTTTTTTTTTTTTTTTTTTTTTCCAGAACCGGGGATTGAACTCAGGCTCTTGTGCTTACCAGGCAAGTGCTTATTCTACTGAGCTATTTTTGTCAATGTAGTATAATGTTGGCTTTTGATTAGTCATAGATGGATTTTATCGAATTGAGATAAAGACAATCTATTCTTTTTTAAAAGACAATCTATTCTAATTTTCTGTAGGGCTTTTCTCATGTGTGGGTCTTTGTCAAATTATTTTTTTGCATCTATTGAGATAATCATATGGATTTTATTTGTCCCTGGCTCTGTTAATATAGTGCATCACATTTAGTGATTTATGTATGTTGAACCATCCCTAAATCCCTTGGGTGAATCCTACTTGGACATGGTATATCATCTTCGTGATTCATTCTGTTTGCAAGTATTTTATTGAGGATTTTTTTATCTATGTCCATTAGGGAGACTGACCTATAGATCTCTTTTTTTCATTAGATACTTCTCTGGCTTTGATATGAGGGTAATGCTTGTTTCCAGCAATGAATTAGGGATTTCAGTCTTGTTAAAGAATTTAAGAAGCCCGGCGTGATGGCACACACCTGTAATCCCAGCACTTGGGAGGCTAAGGCAGGAGGATCAGTGTGATTTCGAGACCAGCCTGGGCTACAAAAGTGAGCTCCAGGCCAGCCTGAACTGCATAGTGAGACCCTGTCTCAAAAAGACAAAAAAAAAAAAAAAAGAATTTAAGAAGTAGCCAAGAGTAGTGCACATGCCTGTAATTCCTAAACTCAGAAGACTGAGGCAGGATTGTTGTGAGTTTGAGACCAGCCTGGGCTACAAAGTGAGTTCAAGGAGAGCCTGAGCTGCATAGTGAGACTCTCTCTCTCTAAAAATAAAAAATTTTGAGAAGTAGTGATATATCTTTCTAAATTTCTCATAGAATTCAACAATAAATCTGCCATGACTCGGGCTTTGCTTTGTTGATAGGTCTTTAATTGCATCATCAGTTTCATTGACTAATATTGGTTTATTTAGAATGTTTGCCACCAAGCCCAGGTATGGTGGTGCACACCTGTAATCCCAGCGCTGAGGAGGCTGAAAACAAGAGCTTCACTATGAGTCCGAGCTGTGTAGTGAGACCCTGTACCAAATACATAGAATGTTTATATCTTCTTGATTCAGCTTTGGTAATTCATATGTATCTAGGAATCTGTCCATTTCTTCTGTTTTCCATGTGATTAGAGTATAGATTCTCAAAGTAGGTATTGACTGTCTTCTGGATTTCTGCAGGATCTGCTTATGATTTCACCCTTTTCATTCCTAATTCAATGGATTT